>SKCR01034758.1:0-135896 GCA_019454045.1 Zanthoxylum bungeanum | reverse complement strand
GCCAACACCTCCCACATTGGACTTCATCAATCTGGATATGGATAAAGCATCCACCATAACTAGTGTCGTCAGCTCAGGGAGAGATTCGGCATTCACAAAGAAATTAATTTGGACATTTTTTAGAAGGGAGACCAGGCAAGCCGACCAAGTGGTGGTCAAGTTGCTCTCTTCAAGGCTTTCGTCGACATGGGTATGCGCCTGTCCAGGAAAGGATACTTCGCCAGTATGCTGGACGTCATGAACTTGGCCTCGTGCCAACTCAATCTGAATGAGTGGAGAGTACTCATTGGGCTCTACGTGACTTGGAGTCTGGCCAGCCTAGGGGAACCATCGGTTCAAGAGTTGAATAGACTCTACAGAATGAATGCCAACCCTAAGGAGTATAAAGTTTGGTACTACCTCTCTACTTACGCAGGAGCCAAACAAATAATCTCCAATCTCTCAAGCACCAACAAGAACTACAAAGAAAAATAGTTGTGGATCGGGGGAGCGTGGGGTTGCAATAAAATTATTGATGGTGAAGAACTTGTTATGCCGATCATTTTTAGGATTAGAGGTAACGACCTAACCTTGTCACCCATTCCTTTTCATTTCCTTAGTTTTTTCAATCTTCATCCTACTAACATATTTTCGCCCTTTGTATCCGGCTGGGGTGATCCTCTAAAAGTTCGCCATAAGCTTATGGTGAGGGTGAAACTTGCATCCTAATTTGTGGGTCACTATAAAGACATCGTCAACCCCTCTTATTTTGCCGATATGGGCCTTGTACCGATGACCCCACCCTCAGCTAGCAAATAACCTGGTAAATAAAAACTAATTGAATGACCTTTGTTCTGCCTCTTTGCTTTATATTCATTCTTTTCTTTTTTTTCATTTGACCCGATCAATTGTTTACTTATATATTTTTTCTTGATGCAGGTATGTCGGGAATGAGACTCAGCCCACTACAAATTACAAGGGAAGCTAAGCACCTAGCTCATAACAGTCCAACCGAAACCTGTTCTCGGCTCACCACCCTAATACCCCCATCCCCAAAACAAAAAGCACCAAGACAAACCCCGGCCCATACTACCCGAATCATCAACACACAACCACCGAGACAACCTCAAATTCCTTCTGCCCAAACCTCCGAAACTCCAGCCCCTCCCCCAAGGCCTCAAAAAAATGCCTTCATCAAGTTGGGGCAAGATCACGAAAGAATGTTTTGAGGAGGGTCCTCGGAAGAAGACCAGCACCTCCCGTGGTAAGGCCCCGATGGCTTCTACTCCTAAAAAAGCCTCAGTCCACACTTTAGGAGTAAACGATCTACCAGAGTGTGCAAAGGAAGACATGGGTCACCTCATGCCAACCTTAAGCTGTGTCGCCAAACAAAAGACCATTGAGTGGGCCTTGGCCTATGAAAGTATCTCTCCCAATAAGGTCATCCATAAGGTGGGTTGTCTCCAAGCGAAGGTAAATATTTGCAACTTAGTCTCTTTCTTTCATATTTTATTAACAACATCGTTTATTAACAAACTAACTCAATCTCTTTGTAGGTAACTGACAAACATTATGGCCACCAACATGGACGTGCTTTCCCGAACAATTACAGAAGGTTGTCAAGCATAGAGGCTCTAGAGTAGGTCGACTAAGAATGAGCAATAACTCAATAAAAGGATGGATGAGGCCAAGGCCAAGACTAAGTCCTTCTATCATGCCTTCCAAGCTACAAGAAATGAGAGGGATGAGGCCCGTGGTGAGGTTACTTCCAAGACTTCAAAGTTCAAGCTGTTGCAGGAGAAGATAGCCATTGTCGAGGCGGTGCTTGATAATAATAAGGCTCAACTGAGTAAGGACAAGGATAAGCTGATCAAGACCCGGGTCGAGCTAGATGATTTGCAGGCCAATCTCGTCGATCGCATTAAGGAGGCTAAGAATGATACCATTTTCGATTGGTTGGAGCAATCTTTAGAGCTGATTGGTGAGACCTACCATGGCCTAGACTTGAGTGTGATTCAAAAGGTTATAAGGGTCACAAATGGGGAGGTGACCATTGAAGAGGCTTGCGGCACAGGTCGCAAAGAGACTAAGATGATCCATGATTCAGCTCCTCAGACATCGTTAGCTATTCCTGTTGATAATGCTCTTGGCCCCTCAACTTCTACTACTCATGCCTCTGCCACTATCGAGCCTGTAGCTCTTTCTGTTCCGATCAAATATGCTCACGGCCTATCTAATGTGATCAATACCCTCTCCGTAGAGAATCGTAAGGGGGGACAAAATGTAACAAATCATTGAATAAATAAAATTTTAGTTCTTATACTTTTTTATTTTCCCATACCGAAGCACACACTGAGAAAAGACTCGATCTAAGGCATTTTTCATTCAATACATAGCAAAATTTTAAACTTGTAAAGTCAATCTTAATTACAACTGGATAATTCGATCGGTATGATTCCCTCAACCAATACAATAAGGACATTTCCTCTATAATGAATACTGGTGCTCGAGCACTTCAATGGCCTGGCCCATTCCAAAACTCACCTCCGACCATAGTTATGAGGGATTGTAGGAATTTTCTAAATATCGTTGCATAATTATTTGGAATGATATGACATAGCCCTTGGGTTTAAAGGGTATCTTGGAAAGGATGTGTTCCTTAATAAGAAACTACATGACTCTTAGGGTTGAAAGGGTTCTTTAAAGGGTTATGACGCTTAAAGAGTTATATTTATTGACATAAAGGTACCTTTCCAAAGGCAACCCTCCATGTCTATAAAAATGTGTCCTTGGATTCATTTTTTATCATTCATTCTTCCATCAATTCTTTTACAAGTCTTAGGCATATTAGAAAGTTTAAGGTTTTCATACTAGAGAGAGTTTCCACCATTTGTCCTAGTTCGTGTTCTTGATTCATGAAGTGCCCCTAAAGCATGAAGTCGCCATGAATATTGAGAGAATATTAGCCACAAGAATCGTAGTGCATCAAGGCGGGGGCTAATAAGTTTTTAAGAACATAGCAAAAACTCAGCTTGGTATAATCTACATCTTCTACATAATAATTTCTAGGTTTTTCAAATTCTTGTGCTTATGTTCAATTGATGATTTGCATGGTCTCTATTTAATGATTTTGATTGAATAATACACGTTATAAAATGATTAATAACACATACGGATAAAAATCTTAAGAACTTATTAATTTATATGTGTTGTTAACTCTGAATTATGCATGTCTTACTCGTATTTTCTCAGGAAAATGTATTATGTGCATGAAAAATATGTAAGGGTGTTGGAATGCCCTGACGAACACATAAGAAAAAACTCAGTGTTTCGTATTTTTGTTCGAACGCGGTGATGAATGTCACTCGAACGCAAGCTCTCTGGAAAAGTTCATTCGAACGCGTTATCAAACACTACACGAACGTGAACTCTCTGTAAAGATTCATTCGAATGGCTGAATGAACGTGATACTAACACAAGTAATACCTAGAAATTTTTCAAATTTGTAATAGCAACATAGACATAGATTAATCTATTAATTCACAGATTTCATAAAACATATATTAACTTGTTAATTATCATATGATATACACATACTTTAGTTATGGAATTTGATAAGATAAGTTAAATAAATGCTTAATATAATATTAACTTAGTAAAAATTATACAAAAAAACATTTATAAACTTTGTAGTATAGATTTGAGTTAATATTAGGGAGTTCAATTATCACATGCATACATCTAGTTGATTATGTGATAAAATTGAGATTATTTAATCTGGTTTATTGATTGTTTGTTGCATACTTGATTGAGAATTTAAAGTGTATCATGAAAGACTTGGTCTGAATTATATACAAGTAATTCCTTCCAAGCTTGATTGACTTTATTTTATATATAATTATTTTATTATTTGAGAATTGAAGTGTAACGCTAAGATTGAATGCCTAAGATTTTCTATTGAGAAAGTGATTAAGAAAATTATGTCACCAATGTGATAAGGTCCTAGGAGGACATGGATTTAAGAGGTTACACCGGACCCCTTTCGTCCTCTGGGAATTTTCCTTTGTTCACATATCATAAGAAATTTTAGTCACAAATTCATAGACTTGTATTATTTGGTACTATAATCCAAAATAATGAAAAGTAGACTTTTAGTGTGACACATAAACATGATCATAAAGTGGATGTGTATTTTCCAGTTACACATGACTAGTGGAAATATCAGAGTATCGGTCGCTCATAAAGAGAAACCAGATAAGCTTTAAACAGTAGCATAGAAAAATAAATTTCTACCTGACCACACTGTAGTTGGATAAGTATCTCAAGGAAACTCTTCCGGGTCCTGTGGAGGGATAAACTAAAACAGCTAAGTAACTACAAGTTTAGGCATAGTCACAAGGCGATTTCTTGTGGAAGAACTACCTTTTGGGAGGACTTGACAATACCTTGTATAATTTATATCAAGACATGAGTTCTGCAAAGATTCTATGGGAATCTCTAGAGAATAAGTACAAAACAGAGGATTTTGGACAAAAGAAATTTACCGTGTGTAGGTTCCTAGACTTTAAAATGATAGATTCAAGGATGATAATATCTCAGTTATGTGAACTACAATTGATCATCCACGAAATATTGGATGAAGGAATGAAACTCTACGAGACATTTCAAGTTACCATAATTATTGATAATTTGCCTCCATCATGAAAGGACTTCAAGAGTTATCTGAAAAACAAGAAGAAAGAGATAAGTCTTGAAGACTAAGAATTTGGTTGCGAATCGAAGATGACAACAGGAAGTCTGAGAAAGCTAGTTACAAGACCATGAAGTCTAAGGCCAACATCATTGAGGGTGGAAAAAGTAGCAAAAATAGAAAGATCGGTAGAGCTGATTCTTCCTAAGTAAACAATAAGTTCAAGAGTAAGTGCTAAGTCCGTGGGAAAAATGATCACATGGAAAAGGATTGCAAAAACAAGAAGTCTCTGGACAAAGGCAAGAAATAAGAAAAATGACGTCCATAGGCCTGCAGCATTTTCGCCATACGATATTTTCCAGTAGTGTCATCCTCCCCGCTGGCTGTATGGGCAGGTTGTCCCTCGCTGCTGTGTTCTATTAGGCTATAGATTATAGGAACAAATGTAGTTGAATGAGACAGCAGGAGGGTTACACATTCCACTGCGCCGAGATGTGAGGTACAGGTGGTGATGATCACCCCAAGGTATGCGCTAGTGCCCTTGACAGGCACTTGAGGACCCACCAACTCTCATGAAAATCTGGGTCAGTCGGTCCTTCATTCATACGACCGGAGGTGTGGATAATGAGGCTACCTTCAAAACCTTCTCCCTTATGTCCCTATGTTATAGTAAGGTAGGGCGGTTCGCTTGAGTTGTTCAACCGCCCCATAGCCTAGTGCTCATGACGTGCTACGGAACCACTACCGTGCTGGGGGACCAAGCAGGGCCAACAAACACTAATGGGGGTGAACCCAAAAGGAGCTCGAAACCGCCGATAAGGGCTTCACAACGAGTCCATCGAAACAAAGCTAATTATATTATATTATAGTGGTAGCACTGATTGCCACTTATGCCTTCTTAGCCATGTCGTGAAAGTCATTTGCTCAAGTGCTCAAGGAAAAAATGGATCTTTTACCCCAATGGTGTAGAGTTCATCTCACTCGTATTTGCTCGTGGTTGAACCTATCTATAGTGAACAATCAATCTTTGAATGAGGAGGATGATGTGGAACTTTTCAAGGTTAGCTTCGCTTTATACTCATCAGTGGATCCCTGTGAAAGAGATCTCAAAGTTGAACCTCTCAGCAGTTGTAACTGAAGCCAATTTGGTCAGAAACCCAAGAGAATGGTGGAGAGACACTAGAGCTACTCGCTGCATATGTGTTGATAGTAGAGAGTTTTCAACATATCAAACGGTCGATAATGGTGACTATTTGACCATAGGAAATTCTTCCACCTCTAATGTGGTAGGTCAAGACACAATGATTCCAAAGATGATTTCTAGAAAAGAACAAACATTGTGAAATGTGTTTCATTTTCCGGAAATCAAGAAGAATCTAGTATCAGGATCCATTCTTAGTAAGAATGGCTTTACGCTAGTATTTTTTCTGATCAATTTGTTCTGACCAAAAACGATGTCTATTTAGGAAAACGATACCTCACTGTAACACCCTGATAATCCTGATGACTATTATGTAAGGGTACGCATAATGTATGATATAAATTATATTTGAACATATATACACTCATGAAATGACCTCGAGAATAATCGGAAAACTCTTCACACGTTTTTTATATGAAATTATACGATACTCCACTATGAATAGTCTGTGGTAGCTAAGCAGTAACTTTTTCTTAAGAACTCCAATCTTTATGAATTTTATATCATCAGAAAGCTAAAATCGATACCTATAACTTCCACGTTGAACATTTTTCCAAATTCGAACTATAAGAAGGTCAAAAATACAATTCAAAAATTCAGATGAATAGTAGCCATGGACCCATCTAGAGAATTCTCAAAGTTTCTCAAGATTAATTCATTTTATATCATTTGCAATTAGTCCCTAATTTTTGAGAGAAATGAAGAAAACGTGAAGAAGAGGAAATGGTGAAGGAAGAAGAGAATGTATGAGTGGGGAACCATTTTCCACCAAAAATAAAAGTAATCAAAGTAATTCAATCTACCACAAGCCTAAGAAGAAGAAAATGGGAGCTTGAAGCTCTAATGGAGAAGAAAATTTATTCAAGATCGTTGAAAGGAATCGCAACTCCCTTCGATGAAGTGGTATAGTACCAGCCAAATTCCAAATCCGTGAGTGGACTAGTCTCTTAAACTGTGTTTACTTATATGTTTTCTGAATCAAAACTTACTTTTTAGCATTTAGAGTGTAAACCAAGATGATTTTCAATTGTATTCTGAATAAGAATGTTTTAAGGAATGTTTAGAAAGAAATGATTTTCAAAGTTTTAAATTTATGATTTCTCGAGGCATGGGGGAAAACCCCCGACTACAGATTTATGGCTTGGGGGACGGCACCAGATATTTGCGTAAGGGGGGACGCCCCTAAATGCCAGATTTTGCGTATGGGGGAATGGTGATACTTAACACCCCCATGAGCCAGATATACACATATAGGTTTTCTCAGATACAGAGTTTTCAGGTGTAGATTTTCAGAAACAGATTTTCATAAATGAATTTCTAGATATATATTTCTCAGAAGAAATGAGTTTTATAAAAGAGTTTTCAGAAAATCTTTTCAGAAATATTGAGTTTTCGAATAAGAAATAGATTTCATAAAAGATTATTTTCTGGGAGGAATTTAGTTTTTAGAACCATTAATTTTTAGAGAAAATCGGTTTCGTTTTAATTGTCCCCTCCATGTATCATTCAAACGATCTAACCCATCCCCACTCCTAGTTTCTTTGTTTTGCAGGTCATCCGGAGGACAAGTTCGAGAGGATAGATACTGATGGCAGTCACTAGGGGTGTTGAATCTGTTAGTGTCCTAGACATGCCTAAGGATCTCTAATCGTGATTATTGTGTGAATAAATCAAGTGAAAGTTACGAAAAAACTCAAATTGATCGGATGAGATTTCAAAAATTTCTTCATGGATGTAAAAGCTCCAAGCCTTTGATTTGAATTCCAAACTCATGGGTGAGTTTCCCTATCACCTTCAAGAGACTCCCAAGTACTAGCAAGGTTGAAATTTTGCAACAAAATTTCCAAGGGGAGAAAAAGTAGTTCACGGCAATTTGAGATTTCGGAGGACAAATGAATAGTTCACCTTTTGTGTTTTCCAAAAACATATATTAAGTGTTGACTTGGTAGGTGTGTGTTGAGAAATAATCTAATTAATTGTTTCCAACCACTTCCATCAAATGTCTAACATTTGATGTAAGTAAAGTGGGTCCCACTATTTTAAATTCAAAATTGGTTGGCTTACACAACACACTTTGGGCCCGATTCGTTTAATCCGATTAAGCGAATTTTCCATCGCGACGTAACTAAATCTAATTTAATTAAATAATAATGCCTAGCAAAATTATTACGAAAGTCGCTTACGAATTAATTCCAAATTAATTTGTTCGCTAGAATCAAAATCCAAATAAATATCGCATTGAAATCCAATTTCAATTAATATATCTAATATATTATTTTAGCCCAAATATATAAATTAAATAGAAAAATCCAATTTAACTATTAAATTTATTTTGCCGATTAATTCCAAATTAATCGCGTTCTCTCTTCTAGTCGAATTAATTCACATATTAATTCTTGCCGTAATTAATCCTAGATTAATTTTCTCTCTCATAATTAATCCTAGATTAATTCTGTTCGAATCAAATGTCATCGGTGAATCTTCGGGAAGCGACCCAAGAGATCCGTGGATATGTTGGTAGTAAATTCGGTCATCGGACTATCCGAACACGTGAGTACCTGGTACCACGTTCTTACCGATTTACAAGACATGGTTGGCTTCTAGAAAAGCATTGTGCCTTCGCAATTCTCAAGAAATATATTCAACATGGAATATATATAATTTGTATCAGGCGTAGTATACAATGTATTGTGTATTACGATCTAGTATCGGATGTCACATGTTAGGCCTGGGGCTGGAATTATGGCTGCCTCGTACGAAGCCTATATCGGATCACTAGCAACTAGTCTCTGTAATCGGATAATCATGACCTAGTCATACTATCCTGATAGCTGCAGCATTTAAGAGTACTATTTTTGTATCCCTGCGTGATCATCATCTCCATATGACTGAAGTGATACTTACATCTTGACATCACACCCAATACACTACGATTCTCAGTATGCCCAGAAGAGGAGTACACAGAACCTGTTAAAGATCCGGATGACCAAAACCAAAGTATACTGATTGTCGAAAGTATTAGCGATGCAAGTCTCAGGTTAAGACCACATACATCTACCCTGATTCGAATTCCCATAGACACATAGTCATACTACCAATGGGACTCCAAGGGTCTATCCAGAGCGAAACTGTTCTCGGTCCAATGGCTAACAGAACCTCCTATCACACTTGCATAAGTATCCAATACGTAATTATATGAGAACATGTCGTTAAGCTTCCATAACGCGCACAAGTGTAATACTAGCCTATTCTGCATTATTGATGTCCAGTCTCGATAATACTACGACTAGGGATATTTAATGATTAAACCTTTCGTGGATTAATATTGTGTCATGTCTTATTAATTCGGTACTAATTATATGGACTTTTATCATTTATATATCCAAGTAATCCGATTACAAATGATAAAAGAGCAATTTCCTTTGTCACATAGTCAATTTGTACAAAGAACACCATGTCTTTTACAAACAGTGATGCTATGGGTCATAATTGTCCAACAATCTCCCACTTGGCCTATAGCCAATCACTCAAGTGTCCAACACCTGAACTATATACAGGTCGCTCATACTTATGCTGAGATATCGCTTTCTTCAGCGGATCTGCAAGGTTATCATCTAAAATGATCTTTTCGATCTTGACATCACCACGATGTATGATCTGGCGAATTAGATGAAACCATCAAAATACATATTTGGAGCATTGATGAGACCGTAAATCTTTAGTCTGTGTTGTAGCCTAGCTCAGCTGCTAATAGAACTACTCCTAACCCAATTAAGAATTTTATAGATCCAAAATGCTTCTTTTGTTGCCTTAGCCGCAGCAATATATTCTGCTTTTGTTGTTGAATCGGTAACAATATCTTGCTTGGAAGATTTTCATCTCAATGTTCCGTTGTTCAAACAAAATATGTACCCTTATTACGACTTACAGTCACCTTTATCGGTTTGGAAACTTGCATCGGTGAACCTAATCACCTCAAATTCTCCATCTCCATATATTAAGAAAGCATCCTTAGTTCGTCTAAGATACTTTATGATGTTATTAACATCAATCCAGTGACCATCACTTGGATCGGCCTGATTGTGACTGCAGATGCTCAAAGCATATGAGACATCAGGTCGCGTACATGTCATGGCATACATGATCGATCTGACTTCATAAGCGAACGAGATCTGATTCATTGCATCTCTCTCATCCTTAGATAAAGAGACGTCATGTCATACTGGAAGTAGTCCATTCTAGGACTGATCCATGTTGAATCTCTTCAACACTGTCAATGTACGACTTTTTGGAGAGTGCCAACAACTTTTAGATCTATCTCAGTAGATCCTTATTCCTAGAATAAAGGTTGCCTCTCCCAAGAATTTCATGGAGAATTTTAATGAAAGCCAAGCTTTCACCGATTTTCATATGGGAATGTCATTGCTAAGAAGTAATACATCATCAACGTATAGGACAGTCATTGTCATTGTGCTCCCACTAACCTTCTTAAATACACAAGAATTATCATTGTTTTGAATGAAACCATATACCATTATGATCTCATCAAAACGTTGGTTCCAAGAATGCAAAGTTTGCTTCAATCCATAAATAGATCAATTTAACTTGCAAACCTAGTTTACATGTTTTGGCGTGACAAACATGTCAGGCTGTTTTAAAAAACATCCTCCAAAAGGTTTCCGTCAAGGAAAGCGGTTTTGATGTCCAGCTGCCATATTTCATAATCGAAATATGCAGAGTAATAGCAAGCATTATCCGAATGGATTTAATCATGGCAACGAGCAAAAGGTTTCGTCGTAATCGACACCATGCTGATGACGATACCCTTTCGCTACAAGCCTAGCTTTGTACGTTTGTATGTTGCCATTCATGTCTGCCTTCACCATGAAGACTCATTTGCTACCAATAGGCACAATGCCTTCTGGTACATCAACTAGTGTCCAAACTTGGTTGTATACATGGAATCCATTTCGGACTTCATGGCACTTTGCCATAAAGTGGAGTCGATACCTTGTATCGCTTCCACATACGTAGCCGGTCTATTATCCTCAAGAAGATTAATATCTACATGAGGTGAGATCAGAAACTCATGCCTCTTAGGTTGTTTTCTGACTCTCTCCCACCTACGTGGTTCTTGTGTATTAGAAGATTGTGGAACAGTCTCATCTCTAATGAACTGTTCGTGTTTCGTGAGGAGTCTGTGCCAGGAACAGTATCACTATGATTTTCATCGAGTTATATTTTCCTCCCACTTACCACTGTATTTAGGAATTCCTCTAAGGAAAACCGCATGGAGAGCAACAAATATTTTGTTCTCTTATGGATTGTGAAATAATATCCTTTGGTTTCCCTAGGATAATCAATTACAAACAGACACTTATCTGATTTGGGTTCTAGTTTGGTACCATCCAAACGTTTAATATATGCCCAGCATACTTAAATCTTCAGGCATGAGAAACCCGATTTTTTTCCTGTCCATATTTCATATGGAGTCTGTCCAACAGATTTTGACGGAACCTTACTCAAAGTAAGTATTGCATTGTTCAATGCGTGTCTCGTGAAGGAATTTGGTGGCCCAGTGCGACTCATCATTAACCTTACCATGTCCAACAAAGTTCAGTTTCTCCGTTCAGACACACCACTTAATTGAGGTATTCCGGGAGGAGTCCACTGTTAAAGAATACCATACTCTTTCAAGTAATCGATAAACTCATTGCTCAAGTATTTTCCACCACGGTCCAACCGTGATGCTTTAATACTTTTGTCGGTCTTTTTTTCTACTTCGTGTCGAAACTCTTTGAATTTCTCAAAAGTTTCCGACTTGTGTTTCATAAGATACACATAACCAAAACGCGATGCAACATCCATAAAGTTTACAAAGTATTGTTATCCACCTCTAGTCTAGCTAGATATGGGCCCACTACGTCACCATGAACGAGGGCTAACAGCTCGGTGGTACTTACACCCTTACTACTAAAAGATAAACAAGATTCGCAGACATCATATAAATTAGGATCAAATCCGTCCACGTATTCACTCTTCAAAAGTATGGATATACGAGCCTTGTTAATGTGTCTCATATAACAATGCCACAAACAAGTCTCATCTGATTTACTCAGTTTGAGCCTTTTGTTTGTCATTTTATATGTTTGAGATTCATTTATATTCGAAATATAAATACTGTTATTCACATCTAATGTGTATATCTCAATATCATCTTTATAAACAAAACACCCAGTGTTCTGGAACATAAAGGAATACCCGCAACGGGTTAAACTAGATATATAGATAATGTTTACAGTCAAACTAGGTACATTATAACAGTTTCCTAATTTAAGTACATGCCCAAATGGTAGTTCCAAAACTTAGGTTCCCACAGCCAAAACAGCGACTTTCGTCTCGTTTCTGACTCGTAGGTCGATTCATCTGAAGCAAGTCTCCTGCTAATCAGCAGATCCCACACATCAGTACATATGTATGTACCACATCCAGTATCAAAAATCCATTTTTTTAAAAACCAGTAGTGGACACGTTTATTACAATAACAAACATACATGAAGTTGGAGCCTTGCCCGCCTTCACTTCCTCCATGTCGCCTTGTCCATATGGCAGTCACGCTTCCAGTGACCCCGTTTGCCATAGTTTAGGCAGAATTTTGGGATATGTCTTTTGGCTTCCCAGAAGACTGTAACGATTTTGCCTTTGCCCTTTTCTTCACACCCCCAGAAGCTTTCGGCCAAGCCTTAGCCTTCTGGGATGTCAAAGTAAGATGCGCCTTGCGCTTCTTGCCTTTTTGGAAGCTCTCGCTCTGCCTCATTGAGCAAAGCCATTAACTCTCCAAGAGTTTTCTCTTGGTTCATGATAAACCCGCCCAAGCATTCGGGTAGAGACTGTAAGATCAAGTCTATGGAAGTCTCGGCCTCGTAGGTAATACCCAGCTAACCTAGCTGTTCGATGTCAGCAATCATCTTTGATATCTAGTACTCGACAGATGTACCATCTGACATACGCGAGCGTAAGAGCTTCTTTTGCAATTCGTACTTCTAAGATCTAAGGTTAGATCTATGAAGATCCTTTAATTTCAACATCATAGTATAAGGATCTAATCCTTAGCTCTGACGACGAAATTAAGGAGTCATTGCGGCAAGTATAACGGATTGAGCACTAAAGTTATCATCACGATGAGTCTTCCTAAGCTCATGCTCTACTATTTGCTCAACTCCGGGCTCAGGGCCCGAGAGATTTCTCTATCCAATAGAGTAACTTCTTGTTGGATAATTATGACTCATAGCATCACTATTTGTATAGAACATGGTGTTGTTGTACAAATTAACTATGTGACAAAGGAAATTGCTCTTTTATCATTTGTAATTGGATTACCGGGATATATAAATGATAAAAGACCATATGATTAGTACCAGATTATTAAGATATGAGACAGTATTAGTCCACGTAAGGTTTAATCATTAAATATCCCTAATTGTAGTATTATCGAGACTGAACATCGATAATGCGGAATAGGCTATTATTACACTTGTACGTGTTATGGAAGCGTAACGACATAGTTCTCATATATTTGGGTATTAGATACTCATGCAAGTGTAATATGAGGTTCTGTTTACCGATGGTATGGAAACAGCTTCGCTCTGGATAGACCCTCGGAATCCCATTGGTAGTATGACTATGTGTCTATGGGAATCTGAATCAGGGTAGGTGTATTTGGTCTTAACTTGAGACTTGCGACAATCAGTATACTTGGGTTTTGATCGTCCGGGGCTTTAACAGGTTTTGTGTATGCCTCTTCCGGGTATACTGAGAATCGTAGTGTATTAGGTGTGATGTCAAGATGGAAGAATCACTTCAATCATATGGAGATGATGATCACGTAGGATACGGAACTAGTACTCTTAAGTACTGCAGTCATCGGGATAATATGACTAGGTCATGATTCTTCGATTATAGACACTAGTTACTAGAGATCCGATATATGTTTCGTACAGGGCAGACACAATTCTAGCCCTAGGCCTAGCATGTGATATCCGATATTGGATCCTAATACGCAATACTACGTATACTACGCCTGACAAAGATTATATATTCCTTTAAAGAATATTTTTGGAGAATTGGGTAGGAACGATGTTTTGCTAGAAGCCAACCATGTCTTGTAAATCGGTAGGAACGTGGTACCAGGTACGCACATGTTCGGATAGTCCGATGACTGTATTTACTGCCATCATATCCAGGGATCTCTTGGGTCGCTTCCCAAAGATTCACCGATGAGATTTGACTCGAACATAATTAATCTGGATTAATTATGAGAAAGAGAAAATTGATCTGGGATTAATTACGGTAGGAATTAATCTAGGATTAATTAACAGAGAAAGAATTAATCTGGGATTAATTACATCGAGAATTTATCTAGGATTAAATTCGTCGAGAATAGAGAACGCGATTAATTTGGAATTAATCGGCAAAATGAATTAATAGTGAAATTAGATTTTAATATTTAATTTATTTAAATAGGTTAAATAATATATTAGATATATTAATTGAAATTAGATTTCAATGCGGAATTAAGATTGAATTTTAATTCGGGCGAACGAATTAATTTGGAATTAATTCATAAGTGACTTACGTAATAATATTGTGAGGCATTATTATTTAATTAAATTGGATTTAATTAAGTCGCAATGGTAAATTCATTTAATTCAGAATTAAACGAACCAGGGCCCGAGCGAAGTTGCGTGTTGGATTGTCTGACTTAAATTTGGAATTTAAGTGGGGCCATTTTACTTACAACATTAGTCACCTTTTGTGATAGATTTGGTTGATGGGTTTTGTTGGAAACTTATCTAGCACACTTTGTATTTGCTTTTTTGAAAAAGCATTTTACCAACTTTGAAGTCAACTTTTATATATGATTTCGGAAATCAAAATGCACTATTCCTCTTCCTCTCTCATTAGGGCCGAAACTTCAAGCTTTCTCCCATGGAATTTTGTTGTAAAATTCCACAAAGCTAGCACTTTAAATAGATAAATGAGGTGATAGGGAAACCAATCCGAGAGTATGGAACACGACTTGAAGACTTGGCGCTTCCATTACATCCAACAAATGAGGAATTTTTGAAATCCTAAATCTGATCAATGTGAGTATTCCGCAACTCCATTTGATTAATTCACACATGAATCACTCTTAGACGATCTTGGCATGTTCTAAGGAACACTTACAATGGTATCAGAGCCTCCTACGTTTGATTTGAAAATCTTGGGTTCATGACTTTAAAGTTGGGATTTTTTTGTTTGGAGCATGAAATGCTTAAATTGATGGTTGGGTTACGTTTATATGATGTTGAATTGGATTTGTGCATTGTTGAATTTGTGAAAAATTTGATTGGATCCAAAATCTCCAAATTCTTATACATGGCTTAATACATGACCTAGAGGACTCATGGTGATTTTTTGAAAATTTGCAATTGGATATGTTAATTGGCATGAAATGTATCTTAGATGTTGATTTAATTGGATTGAAATCAAATTGTATCATAATTTCCTTGCCAAAACCGTGAGTATGAAGCATGTTATAATGAATTGTTTTGCTTCAATTTGTGTTGGACATTAATTGGAAATGTTGAGTATGATTAATTGGATTAATTAGTGTTTTGGAAACATTAGATTAGTTGATTAATTATGTTAATTACATTTGAATTGAATTAATATGTAATTTGGAAAAATATATTAATTTAATTGTTGTAATTGGGGTTAATGGGATTGGTTGGGCCAAGTTTGGTTTTGCACAATTGGGTTGGATCCAATTGGGCCTAAAACCATTTCCATAAAGTCCAAATATAACATTTGGTCCTTTAAAAATTTAATTGGGCCTAATGGGCCAAAATTGATTTTATGACATAAGGGTGATTCCTTATTGGGCCTTGGCATCTTGGGTTTGATCCATAATGGCCAAAGCTCATGCCTAAAGAATTAATTAAAAGCCCATTGGACTTTAATTGAATAATATTGGATACTAATTGGGCCTTTGAGACCCATATAGATTGGATTTGGAATCCAAGTCTAAAAGGCACTTTTAAAAGTGTAATTATTTAATTTGGAATTAAATATGAATTAGTATTGAATATAATTTAAATTGGATTTAAAATTATAGTTCAATATAATTCAAGAATACGTACTTTGAGTATTTATTCTTAAACGAGTTGGACTCGTGCAAATCAAATCGTTGTTTGAACATTGGATGGTTATTAATTCAAAGATTAATTAATTGGATTAGATTGAATGAATAACATGCTTTGTGTGAATACTTGGATGTATGAATGAATAATGTATATCGGATGGATATTAGAAGGGTGAGGGAAATTTTGGAAATTGTTGTAATAAATTTAGAATTTATTAAATTGGACCTGCGTGTCCAGCCTATTATCTCCTTATCTCATTGTATTTCTCTTCTCACCAATTCCCCTCAATGTAAATGAGGTTTCTTTAGAAGTATTATGTAATTGGGTAGAAGTATGAATAGTGCTAGCGGGAGAGAGGAAAGGGAGAGATTTGTTCTAGGAACAAAGTTTGTTATATATACATCTGAATATCATTATATTTTATTCGCGCCTTATTATGCTTTTAGAAGGCATGCTTAAGGGTGTATGATGAGTCCTAATTAAAGATAATAAATTGGTTGCCAAATCGCGACAAAAACCCTCATTTTATATTAAGCGTTTTTCCTTCCATTGAGTGATTCTCTCTCAAGATCCAAGATTGGCATTGGTTTTTTGGCCAAAGTCAAGACCTTTGTCCATCGTGGATGTGTTTGAATCATGAAAGCTTTGTTCCATATCGTACGTCTTGGGCAGGTTGTGATTTGTTGGCCAAAGTCAAGGTCACTTCTTGTTCATCGACCTCGATTACGAAGCTTTCCCACTCTCAATGAGTTCTGCTTAACTGGTTTCATTAAGCTTGTTGAGCCAAAGCCAATGCTTAGTTGATTCAGAGGAAAAAGGTTAGAGAATATATTGGATATATATTTCGGACTTGCAGGTCCACCTACTGGATCTAGGAATTGGATGGGATCCAATTGATCTTAGAGATCTACCTAGTTAAGTTTCATACAGCTTGTTGGACAAAGTCAAGGTTGTGTGTTATTTAACAGGATTCTAGCCCACTTGGAAACTAGGTTTCCCGAGTGCTCCACAGAGGGTTAGAGGCTCGCTGAAAAATAGTGGGAGGCAAGTATTAAATTTGCATTTTCGTTTAAATACTTGCCAATACGCGCTCATTTCATTTTTCATCATTAATTATTTATAAATATATGTATTAGTTGGACTAATATTCAATTGTTGTTTTAATTGAACAGTTGGACTGTATTCAAACCAATCAATTATAGTTAATTATATAGTTAGATTATAGTAATCATTACATTAGATTGTACCCGAAATCGTTGATTGTGTAGTTGGACTATAGCAATCAAGATGACTTGAAAGATTAGTGTCAAATGACATAATCCTAGGTGAAAAATGTCTTTTACGGCTTTAATTTTCATATTGGGAAATGAATTTCAGGATAATTCTGGGAGTTGAGAAGTTACTCTTTGATAGAGCGACCTCTCGGGCCTAAGCCCGGAGTTGAGCAAATAGTAAAGCATGAGCTTTGGAAGACTCATCGTGATGATAACTTTTGTGCTCAATCTGTTATGCTTGCCGCAAAGACTCCTAAATTTCATCGTCAGAATTAAGGATTAGATCTCTATACCATGATGATGAAATTAAAGGATCTTTATAGATCTAACCTTAGATCTTAAAAGTACAAAAGAAGCTCTTTCGCTCGCGTATGTCAGAGGGTACATCTGTCGAGCACTAGGTGTCGCAGATGATTGCTGACATCGAACAACTAGGTTAACTGGGCATTACCTACGAGGCCGAGACTTCCATAGATTCGATCTTACAGTCTCTGCCCGAATGTTGGGGCGAGTTCATAATGAACCAAGAGAAAACTCGTTAATGGCTATGCTCAAGGAGGCAGAGCTAGAGCTTCTAAAAGGGCAAGAAGCGCAAGGCATATCTTACTTCGACATTCTAGAAGGCTAAGGCTTGGCCGAAGACTTCTGGGGGTGTGAAGAAAATGGGCAAAGGCAAAATCGTCACAGTCTTCTAGGAAGACAAATGACATATCCCAAGATGTCTTCCTAAATTATGGCAAACTGGGTCACTGGAAGCGTGACTGCCGTATGGACAAGGCAGGCATGAAAGAAGTGAAGACGGACAAGGCTCCAACTTCAGGTATGTTTGTCATAAACATATCCCTGCTAGTTTTTTTTTAAAAAAAATTTGATTTTTGATACTGAATGTGGTACATACATATGTACTGACGTGTGGGATCTGCTGATTAGCAGGAGACTGGCTTCATATGAGATCGAACTGCGAGTCAGAAATGGGACGAGAGTCGCTGTTTTGGCTGTGGGAACCTAAGTTTTGGAACTGCCATTTGGGCATGTACTTAAATTAGGAAACTGTTATAATATACCTAGTTTGACTAGAAATATTATCTCTATATCTACTGTAACCCATTGCGGGCATACCTTTATGTTCATGAACATTAAGTATTTTATTAATAAAGATGATATTGAGATATACACATTAGATGTGAATAAAAGTATTTATATTTTGAATATAAACAAATCTCAAACATATAACATGACAAACAAATGGCTCAAACTGAGTAAATCAGATGAGCTGATTAGTGGCATTGTTGTCTGGGACACATTAACAAGACTCGTATATCCACACTTTCGAAGAGTGTGTACTATGAAAGATTTGATTCAAATTCAAATGACGTCTACGAATCTTGTTTATTAGGCAAAGTGCCTAAAATGCCTTTTAACGGTAAAGGATGTACGTGCCACCGAGCTGTTAACCCTCGTTCATGGTGACGTATGTGGACCCATGTATAGCTAGGCTAGAGGTGGTTTTGAATATTTTATAACTTGTACGAATGTTGCATCGCGTTATGGTTATGTGTGTCTTATGAAACACAAGTCGGAAACTTTTGATATAATCAATGAGTTTCGACACGAAGTAGAAAGACAGACCGGCAAAAGTATTAAGATAATACGGTTGGACCATAGTGGAAAATACTTGAGCAATAAGTTTCTCGATTACTTGAAAGAGTATGGTATTCTTTCACAATCGACTCCTTCCGGAACACCTCAATTGACGGTGTGTCCGAACAAAGAAACCGAACTTTGTTGGACATGGTAAGATTAATGATGAGTTGCTCTGAGATACCAATTTCCTTCTGAGGATACACATTAACAGTGTAATAATTATTTTGAATAAGGTTCCATGAAAATCTGTTAGACAGACTTCATATTAAATATGAACAGGAAAGAAATCAGGTTTCTCATTCCTGAAGATTTGGGAATGCTGAACATACGCTAAATGTTTGGATGGTACCAAACTAGAACCCAAATCGGATAAGTGTCTATTTGTAGGTTGTCCTAGGGAAACCAAAGTATAGTACTTATACAACTCACAAGAGAACAATGTAATTGTTGCTCTCCATGCGGCTTTCCTAAGAGGAATTCCTATATGTAGTGATAAGTGGGAGGAAAGTAAAACTCGATGAAAATTGGAGTAACATTGTTCCAGGCACCGAGTCCTCACGGAACACCAAAGGTTCATCAGGGATGAAACTGTATCAATAATCTTCGAATAAACAAGAACCGCGTTGGTCGGAGAGAGTCAGAAAACAACCTGGGAGGTATGGGTTTTTGATCTCACCTCATGTAGATGTCAATCTTATTGAGGAAGACAAACCGGCTACATATGAGGAAGTGATACAAGGTATCGACTCCATTTATGGCAAAGTGCCATGAAGTCCGAAAAGGATTCCATGTATACCAACTAAGTTTGGACACTGTTTGATGTACTAGAAGGCATTGTGCCTATTGATACTAAATGAGTCTTCAAGGAAGACATACATGGATGGAAACATACAAATATACACATCTAGGCTTGTACAGAAAGGATATCGACAACGACATAGTGTTGACTACGATGAAATTGTTTCACTTGTTGCCATGAATAAATCCATTCGGATAATGCTTGAAAGTGCTGCATATTTTGTTTATGAAATATGGCAAATGAATGTCAAAATCGCTTTCCTTAATGGAAACCTTTTGGAGGATGTTTGTATGCAACATCCTGATGGTTTTGTCGTGCCAATACATGCAAACAAGGTTTGCAAGATAAATCGATCCATTTATGGATTGAAGCAAGCATTGTGTTCTTGAAACCAATGTTTTGATGAGATCATAATGGTATATGGTTTCATTCAAAATGAAGATGATTCTTGTTTATATAAGAAGGTTAGTGGGAGCGCACTGACAATGATTGTCCTATACATTGATGATGTATTACTTCTTAGCAATGACATTCCCATAATACAATCGGTGAAATCTTGGCTTTCATTAAAATTCTCCATGAAATACTTGGGAGAGGCAACCTTTATTCTAGGAATAAGGATCTACTAGGATAGATCTAAAAGTTGTTGGTACTCTCCGAGAACTCGTACATTGAAAGACATGTATGATACCGGGTGTCTCATATGCTTTGAGCATTTGGAGTCACAATAAGGCCAATCCAGGTGATGGTCACTGGATTGATGTAAAGAACATCTTTGAGTATCTTGGACGAACTAAGGATGCTGAGGTGACTAGGTTCACCACTGCAAGTTTCCAAACCAACAAAGACGACTTTAAGTCGCAATAAGGGTACATATTTAGTTTGAATAACGGAAGAGTGAGCTGGAAATCTTCCAAGCAAGATATTGTTGCCGAATAAATAACAAAAGCGGAATATTGCTACAACTGAGGCAGCAAAAGAAGTATTTTTGGATCTATATAATCCTAATTGGATTAGGTGTAGTTCTGTTAGCACCTGAGCTGGGCTACATCACAGGCTAAGGAACCGCGGTCTCATCAACGATCCAAGTATATACTTCGACTATTTCATCTGATTCGTCAGATCATGCATCGAGGCGATATGATGATCAAATAAAACGCATCAGATGATAACATTGCAAATCCGCTGACGAAAGCTATATCTCAGCAGAAGTTTGAGCGACCCGTATATAGTTCAGGTGTATGACACTTGAGTGATTGGCTATAGGTCAAGTGGGAGATTGTTGGACAATTATGACCCATAGCATCACTATTTGTACAGATAATGGAAATTGCTCTTTTAATCATTTGTAATTGGATTACCGGGATATATAAATGATAAAAGTCCATATGATTAGTACCAGATTAATAAGATATGAGACAATATTAATCCATGTAAGGTTTAATCATTAAATATAACTAGTCGTAGTATTATCGAGACTGGACATCGATAATGCGGATAGGCTAGTATTACACTTGTGCGTGTTATGGAATCGTAACTGCATAGTTCTCATATATTTGGGTATTGGATACTCATGCAAGTGTAATAAGAGGTTTTGTTTACCGATGGTATGAAAACAGCTTCGCTCTCGATAGACCCCTCGGAATCCCATTGGTAGTATGACTATGTGTCTATGGGAATCTGAATCAGGGTAGGTGTATTTGGTCTTAACCTGAGACTTGCATCGCTAATACTTGCAACAATCAATATACTTTGGTTTTGGTCATCCGGGGCTTTAACAGATTCTGTGTACGCCTCTTCTGGGTATACTGAAAATCGTAGTGTATTAGGTGTGATGTCAAGATGGAAGTATCACTTCAGTCATATGGAGATGATGATCACGAATGATACAGAACTAGTACTCTTAAGTACTGCAGTCATCAGGATAATATGACTAGGTCATGATTATCCGATTATAGAGACTAGTTACCAGATATCCGATTTATGCTTCGAACGGGGCAGACATAATTCCAGCCCTAGGCCTAGCATGTGATATCCGATACTGGATCGTAATACACAATACTACGTATACAACGCCTGACAAAGATTATATATTCCTTTAAAGAATATTTCTGGAGAATTAGGTAGGCACGGTGCTTTGCTAGAAGCCAACAATGTCTTGTAAATCGGTAGGAACGTGGTACCGGGTACGCACATGTTCGGATAGTCTGATGACCGTATTTACTACCAACATATCCAAGGATCTCTTGGGTCGCTTCCCAAAGATTCACCGATGAGATTTGACTCGAACAGAATCAATTTGGGATTAATTATGAGAGAAAAAAAATTGATCTGGGATTAATTACGGCAAGAATTAATCTAGGATTAATTAACAGAGAAAGAATTAATTTGGGATTAATTACGTCGAGAATTTATCTAGGATTAAATTTGTCGAGAAGAGATAACGCGATTAATTTGGAATTAATCGGTAAAATGAATTTAATAGTGAAATTAGATTTTACTATTTAATTATTTAAATGGGATAAAATAATATATTAGATATATTAATTGAAATTAGATTTCAATGCGGAATTAAGATTGGATTTTAATTCGTGCGAATGAATTAATTTGGAATTAATTCGTAAGCGACTTACGTAATAATATTGTGAGGCATTATTATTTAATTAAACTGGATTTAATTAAGTCGCAACGGCAAATTCGTTTAATTCGGAATTAAATGATCCCGGGCCCGAGCGAAGTTGCGTGTTGGATTGTCCGACTTAAATTTGGAATTTAAGTGGGGCCCATTTTACTTACATCATTAGTCACCTTTAGTGATAGATTTGGTTGATGGGTTTTGTTGGAAACTTATCCAACACACTTTGTATTTGCTTTTTTGAAAAAGTATTTTACCAACTTTGAAGTCAACTTTTATATATGATTTTGGAAATCAAAATGAATTATTCCTCTTCCTCTCTCATTAGGGCCGAAACTTCAAGCTTTCTCCCATGGAATTTTGTTGTAAAATTCCACAAAACTAGCACTTTAAAGAGACAAATGAGGTGATAGGGAAACCAATCCGAGAGTATGGAACACGATTTGAAGGCTTGGAGCTTCCATTACATCCAACAAATGAGCAATTTTTGAAATCCTAAATCCGATCAATGTGAGTATTCTGCAACTCCCTTTGATTAATTCACACACGAATCACTCTTAGACGATCTTGGCATGTTCTAGGAGCACTTACACTTCTCAGCTCCCAGGACTATCCTGAGATTCATTTCCCAATCTGGAAAATTTACGCCGATAGTGACATTTTCTCCCAGGATTATGTCCCTTAACGCTAATCTTTCCAGCCATCTCGATTGCAATAGTCCAACTATCCAATCAACGATTTCGAGTACATTCAAAATGTAATGGCTATTATAGTCTAACTATATAACCAACTACAAATAGAGTAGTGTGTTGTACAGTCTAACTGTTCAAAGAAAGAAATATTCAATATTAGTCCAACTAATATATATTTATAACGATGATAAATAAAATAAAAGAGCGCGTATTGGCAAGTATTTAAACGAAATTGCAAATTTAATACTTGTCTCCCACTATTTTTCGGCGAGCCTCTAACCCTCTGGGGAGTACTCGTGAAACCTAGTTTCCAAGTGGGATAGGATCTTGTTAAATAACACACAACCTTGACTTTGGACAACAAGTTGTATGAAACTTAACTAGGTCGATCTCTAAGATCAATTGGATCTCATCCAATTCCTAGATCCGGTAGGTGGACCTCCAAGTCCGAGATATATATCCAATATATATTTCCTAACCTTTTCCTCTAAATCAACTAAGCATTGGCTTTGGCTCAACAAACTTAATGATTCCAGTTAAGCGTGACCCATTGACAGTGGGAAAGCTTCGTAATCCACGTCGATGAACTAGAAGTGACCTTGACTTTGGTCAACAAGTCACAACCGCCCAGGACATGCGATATGGAACAAACCTTTCGTGGTTCAAACACATCCACGATGGACATTGATCTTGACTTTGGCCAGCAAACCAATGTCAATCTTGGATCTTGAGAGAGAACCACTTAATGGAAGGAAAACGTTTAATATTTAATGAGGGTTTTTCGCGTAATTGGCAACCAATTTATTATCTTTGATTAGTACTTATCATACACCCTTAAACATGCATTGTAAAAGCATAATAAGGAACGAATAAATTTAATAATGATACGCGGATGGATATATAACAAATTTGTTCCTAGAACAAATCTCTCACTTTCCTATCTCCCGCTAGCACTATTCATACTTCTACCCAATTACATAATACATTAAAGAAACCTCATTTACATTGAGGGGAATTGGTGAAAAGAGAAATACAAAAAGTATAAGAGGTGAAAGGCTGGACACGCAGGTCCAATTTAACAAATAAGTGCCATACTTACAACAATTTCCAAAATTGCCCCCACCCAACTAATATCCATCTGATATACATTATACAATAAAATAAATCCAAGTATTCACACAAAGCATGCTATCAATCAATCTAATCCAATTAATTAATCTTTGATAAATGACCATCCAATGTTCATACAACGATTTGATTTGCGCGAGTCCAACTCGTTTATGAATAAATACTCAAAGTACATATTCTTGAATTATATCGAACTACAATTTTAAATCCAATTTAAATTATATCCAATACTAATTCATATTTAATTCCAAATTAAATAATTACACTTATTCTTGTGCCTTAAAGACTTGGATTCCAAATCCAATCTAAATGGGTCTCAAATGCCCATTTAGCATCCAATACTATCAATTAAAGTCCAATGGGCTTTCAATTAATTCTTTAGGCATGGGCTTTGGCCATTATGGATCAAACCCAAGATGCCAAGGCCCAAATAGGAATCACCATATTGCCAAAAATCAATTTAGGCCCAATTAAATTATTTAAAGGCCCAATAGTCATATTTGGACTTTTTGGAAATGGTTTTAGGCCATTCAACCCAATTGACCAAAACTAAACTTGGCCCACCAAGCCCATTAAGCTCAATTACAACAAATTAATTAACACATTATTCCAAATTATATATTAATTTAATTAAAGTGCAATTAACATCAATTAAAACTAATTAATCATGCTTTATTATTCAATTAATGTCCAACACAATTGAAGCAAAATCAATCCATCACAACATGCTTATAGCTCACGGCAATTTGGCATAAAATAACACTCAATTTGATTTCAATCCAATTAAATCAACTACAATATTTATTTCATGCTATTAACACATCCAATTGTCAAATTTTCAAAAACTCACAATGAGTCTTCTATGGCACATTTTCGGCCATGATAAGAAATTGGGGATTTTTGATCTAATCAATTTTTCTAATTCCAAAGATGTACAAATCAATTCAACATAATATAAACACAACCACATATTCAATTTAGATAAATCAATGCTCCAAGCAAAAAATCCCAATTAAAGTATATAAACCCTAGAATCCAAATCAAGCTTAGATCTCGCACTGATACCATTGTTAGTGTCCTAGACATGCCCAAGGATTTTTAAGCGTGATTATTGTGTGAATAAATCAAATGAAATTTTTGGAAAAAACTCACATTGATCGGATGAGATTTCAAAATTTTCTTCATGGATGTAGAAGCTCCAAGCCTTTAATTTAAATTCCAAACTCATGGGTGAGTTTCCCTATCACCTTTAAGAGACTCCCAAGTGCTAGCAAGGTTGAAATTTTGCAACAAAATTTCCAAGGGGAGAAGAGGTAGTTCACGGCAATTTGAGATTTTGGAGGAGAGAATGAATAGTTCACCTTTTGTGTTTTCCAAAAACATATATTAAGTATTGACTTGGTAGGTGTGTGTTGATAAATAATCTAATTAATTGTTTCCAATCAATTCCATCAAATGTCTAACATTTGATGTAAGTAAAGTGGGGCCCACCACTTTAAATTCAAAATTTGGTTGGCTTACACAACACACTTTGGGCCCGGTTCGTTTAATCTGATTAAACGAATTTTCCATCACGACGTAACTAAATCTAATTTAATTAAATAATAATGCCTAGCAAAATTATTAAGAAAGTCGCTTACGAATTAATTCCAAATTAATTTGTTCGTAATTGTTCGCTAGAATCAAAATCCAATTTATTTCCGCATTGAAATCCAATTTCAATTAATATATCTAATATATTATTTTAGCCCAAATAAATAAATAAAATAGAAAAATCCAATTTAACTATTAAATTTATTTTGCCGATTAATTCCAAATTAATCGCATTCTCTCTTCTAGTCGAATTAATTCCCAGATTAATTCTTGCCGTAATTAATCCTAGATCAATTTTCTCTCTCATAACTAATCTCAGAAAAATTCTGTTCGAGTCAAATGTCATCGGTGAATCTTCGGGAAGCGACCCAAAAGATCCCTGGATATGTTGGAAGTAAATCCGATCATCGGACTATCCGAACATATACGTACCCGGTACCATGTTCTTACCGATTTACAAGACATGGTTGGCTTCTAGCAAAGCACCGTGCCTTCCCAATTCTCCAGAAATATATTCAACATGGAATATATCTAATCTGTATCAGGCGTAGTATACAATGTTTTGCGTATTACGATCTAGAATCGAATGTCACATGTTAAGCATGGGGCTGGAATTGTGTCTGCCCCGTACGAAGCATATATCGAATCACTAGCAACTAGTCTCTGTAATCGGATAATCATGACCTAGTCATACTATCCCGATAGCTGCATCATTTAAGAGTACTAGTTCTGTATCCCTGCGTGATCATCATCTCCATATGACTGAAGTGATACTTCCATCTTGACATCGCACCCAATACAATACGATTCTCAGTATACCCAGAAGAGGCGTACATAGAACATGTTAAAGTTTCGGACGACCAAAACCAAAGTATACTGATTGTCGCAAGTATTAGCGATGCAAGTCTCAGGTTAAGACCACATACACCTACTCTGATTCGGATTCCCATAGACACATAGTCAAACTACCAATGGGACTCCGAGGGGTCTATCCAGAGTTAAACTGTTCCCGGTCCAATGGCTAACAGAACCTCCTATCACACTTGCATAAGTATCAAATACTTAAATATATGAGAACTATGCCGTTAAACTTCCATAACGCGCACAAGTGCAATACTAGCCTATTCCGCATTATCGATGTCCAGTCTCAATAATACTACGACTATGGATATTTAATGATTAAACCTTTCGTGGATTAATACTGTCTCATATCTTATTAATCGGGTACTAATCATATGGACTTTTATCATTTATATATCCAAGTAATCCAATTACAAATGATAAAAGAGCAATTTCATTTGTCACATAGTCAATTTGTACAAAGAACACTATATCTTTTACAAACAGTGATGCTATGGGTCATAATTGTCCAACAGAATCCACCAGGTCAAGTTAGAGCCAGAGTTCAATTCCGTCAGAGTTAGGAAAAGTCATGTGTCATACATGTTATATACAAAATATTACATATGCAATGCATTATAAGTGTTCATTGTTAGTGTTGTAATGTGTAGTAAAATTGAGTACTTAGTATGAGAAGTATTATGCATTCATGTTGTTGAGTTGGACAATGATCCCATGCATGCGTTTATATATGAAATGAGACTAGCAGTTTTCAGAGAGTCCGAGGCTGACCGGTGCGTAATCACACGCGTATAACGCAAGCGCACGTATCGTTCAAGTAGTATAAAAAGTATCGATCCCACGAGGACTTAAAACCTTTTGTTATCAATTTATGAAGTTAAATGTTTAAAAGTATCTAATGGATTGATTGTTTGATTGGGTGGTGACTTTAAAATTAAAACAAGTAAATAAAATTACTTGAAATTAGATTGAAGAAAATTCAAATTTATAAAACTATCCAGGGTTGTGAATCCTTCCAATATCTTTTTAAAAGATGAAGTGGTTATTTCATATTTGTGTAATATATCGGTTTACTAACCTGGAGCACTAAATCATGTGAAAGCCTCTGTCGATAGTCAGATGCAAATACCCAGTATAACCCAATTGAACCATATGTCTATGTCAACCAAATTACCTGGATTCAATAAGATTAAGTTCCAATAAAGGTTACCCCCGCCTGACAGGTATATGTCTATCCTGTAAGGAAATCTATTAAAAGGTTATCTATCCTCAAGGAAGATCGTGAGCTATTAAGTCTAAGGTTGTAACCAAAAATTCCTTTGTCCAGTTTATTTTAGATTTACCAGATCAATCTTATTAATGGCCAGTTAACAAGACGCATTAAGCTTAAGACTTAATAAGTAAACCTTTAAATTACCAAAACTATAATTTAACCCCTTATAAACCGGTGATATTGGATTTCATCACAACCCCAAATAACTGGCTTAGTTACGACACATATTTACGGGTAGTAAAAAAAATTAAATAAAATAAAAGACATAAAGTAAAATACTGAAAATTAAATGCTGAAAAGTAAATGCTGAAAGTAAATTACTGAAAAGTAAATGCTGAAAGTAAATTGCTGAAAGTAAAATGCTGAAAAGTAAATAAAGTAAAAGTACAATAAAAGAAAATACTGAGGTAAAAGGATCCACTTTTATTACTTCTATTTTAGATATCTCCTTTAATATAATATATTAACTTTGCATGATAATTACCAACCAGCCATATAGGCGGTATCCAGATTAAGTCAAATTAATAATTAATTACCAACCGACCAATCAGGCGGTATCCAGTTTAGTCAGGTTAAAACCAATTTAAATAATTACCAACCGACCGATATGGCGGTATCCTCATTAAGTCAGGTTTTAACTAGTTTATATATTATAATTAAGTGATATTAATCTAAATATTAGTAATAAAAGTTTTACCTTTTACCCCAGCAAAGGGGAGTTACCTCATCATTACTGAAAAGTAAAAACTGAAAATTAAAGAAAGAAAAGTATTGTTCGTAAAAGTAAATTGCGGAAAGTAAAAACTGAAAAGTAAAGAAAAGAAATGCGAAAGCGGAAATTAATTACTGAAAGCTGTAAATAAACAAACAAGATATAATCTTCTTACTATTCTTAAGGAATTCCTTAGAAGAAAGTATGAATTTACAATTGAAATGGCTTGCTATTTATAGGCAAAATTTTGCCTCCATCAAATCATCCACCAAATCCATTATTAATTGCTCCACTAATTGCTCCACTACTTGCTCCACACAAAATCCATTATTAATTGCTCCACTAATTGCTTATCATGTTTGGTTGTGATTGATAATTTTTATTATTTATTTATTAATTTATTTTTTTGCTTTGAAAATGATTGAAAATGACTTAAATAATTACACACAACACACTTCTGGATGGTTCATCAATTTCAGGCATGAAATCTTCATAATTCGAAATTATTTTGTATTTCAAAGTTGTAGATATTTGCGTCTTCTATAATCTGGAACTTGAATCAGCTCAATCCGATATCGATACGACAGATGCGTAAAATTGGAATTTCCAAAACTGCACTTCGTTAAAACGTCATTTCAAGTTTCCAATCTCCAAAATTAATATGTCAAGTCCAATTTTTACTCTTATTTGACCTATATTTCGTCTTAAATGATTTCATTATGTCCCAATATTATTTTATGTGCAAAATAAACTAAAACACAACAAAAACGTTCATCAATTCCGAGAAACTAAATAAAATATTAAGTAAAAGGGGCGGTAAATATTGATATATTTTCCGCTCATCACACCCCCAAACCTAACATTTTGCTAGTCCTCGAGCAAAACAACAAAATAAAATACAAGAAACAATTAAAATTAAACTAAGCCACTTTCGTAGGGATCGCAGTTGCATTTAGCATATGCAACAAGCCTTTAAACCCCTAGGTGTCCTTAGTGGACGAGTTATAGTCTCGTGAGGGCTTACAGCAACGATACCCACAAACGTTTTACAAAATTAAAAAGATAATAAAACTAATGCACACAAAAGCAAAAAGCAAAAAGACAAGAGAAAAGAGAATAAAGAAGTTAGTGACTAATCATGTGAAACTTCTACTCCAAGTTACTAGTTGTTTTCTTTCTTTCTAAATTACTGAATAAGTAAATTCTCTGATTATATTTACCATTCTCCATATGCACAGCCGACAAAATATTAATCAACTCATTTTTGCCCACACCAGTCACAAGTGCAGTTGATAAGAGAGTAATATTTTTGTCCAAAAGTTTTATCAGAATTCACACCTTTTTGCAGCAATGGAATAATTTTTCTGATTTTTTTTCTTTGATTTTTGATTTTTTTTATTTATATACAATATCTTCCATCTATGTAGCGAGTGTTGGGTCGGTGGCTCCCAAACCAGTTGGCTTTAGGGCACTAGGTGTTAAGACACCCCTACGGACTTAATTACTAATACTTCAGATATATATATATATATATATATATATATATATATATTTGCAGCATCTTTGATCCATGTAGCGAGCTTTGGGCCAGTGACTCCCAAACCAGTTGGCTTTAGGGCACTAGGTGTTAAAACACCCTTACAGACTTAATAACTCGGACCTCGGACGTTTTTTTTTTTTTACTCCATCACTTTTTGAGATGCTGCCTCCAATTAAATTAGAGCACTGAATATTACAAACTTTTCAATTATAACTCATGTCTGTATGTTACCATGCATGTTGATAATACATGCCAATTGAGCATATGAAGATCCATTTTAGTCAATTTTATGGAGAATTCACAAATTAAATAATTCAAAAGGAAATAAACAAAAATTAACTTGTTTCGAAAATAGGTTTGAAATACGTCTCAGGAGTGGAAACTCCTTACTCAGCTATCTCTTACCAATTTCACCTTTTTAGTCAAAATAAAAACGCAAAATATTTTTTTGTATTTTTCGAAAACTTTTGGACTAAAAATAAAAACAACACACAACTAAAAATAATATACTAATCAACTAATTCCCTCCCCCAAACCTAAATGAGACATTGTCCCCAATGTCTTAAAATGTAGAAGAAGAGTTTAGAAGATAGTACCTGGTTAGCTGAAATTCTACACGAAAAGTTAAAGGTTAAGATCCAGATTAATCCTACGCCTCTTACCACGATCGTCCTCGGACCAATTTATCTTTGAAAGGATAGGGTCAATTTGTGGTTCATAGGCTAAGATTTGGTCAATTAGATCCGGAGCAGTTCTGGCAGTGAAGATGAGTTCTTTTAAAGGTTTTGACACGAACCCATTTCTCCGGGCATCATCAAGAACACACAAAGAAAATCATCAAATCCTTCAACGTTGTACAGTCCAAGCAGTTTCTGGTGTATGTTTAGGTTCGCCCAAGATAACACTGTAAAAATTTCCTCCAATGTTCCCAAGCCACCTGGCAAAGCAATAAAAGCATCAGCACGGTTAATCATTTCTACCAGTCGTTCAGACATACTTGGCACAATTAGTTCTTCTATGTTTGATGGTCCAATAAGATTTGCCTCCGAAGGGTTTTGGGATGATTCCGAAAACTTGACTGCCTCCTCCCTGTACAACATTTGAAACGATCCAAATTAGTCCAAGATTGCCTCAGCCATATACTAAGTGCATATTCCTTGCAGCTAAGACTCGACCCAATTCCTGTGATGCCTCTACGTATTGTGGTTTAACTCAAACACTAGTACCGCAAAACACACAGATGTTTTCAACTCGTCTTCTTGAAGTGGCTTCCATGTTTTACTCTGGTTGTCTTCAAAAGTGCAATGATGAGTTGAATTTATAAAACCTGAAAAGGGTGAGTAATAATAGCACAAGTATCTTCCAAATGACGATTAGTAGCAAAATAGTAAAATAAATCGTGATAGTCAAAAAGGTCTGGATCCTGTCGGAGAAAATAAAAGAAAACAACAAAAACAAATTTCAATTATTAGGAAAAGACAAAGAGATATAATATGTACAAGAAAAGTAGCGGCTTGATTGACGTCTATGCGTCAGGGACAAGTTTCCCATCCAATTTTCTTATAAATTGGCAAACAGAGTCTTTTTGAGTCAGATTCCCAAGACTTAATCATTGTCTTTCTTTTTGGAATTGTGTATGCAATTTGCGAATGGCTATATGAACATATCCACTGGGATGCGTCTCAAGAGTCGAAGATATATTATCTACAGACTCCTTACTCAAGCCATCTTTAATGAATTTAATTTGTTCTTCGCCATTATCAGACACCATTCCTAAAGAACGACAACGAGTATTGCAATTCCAGCGTGCACATTTGTAAGAAACACCTATTTGCTTAGCTCTACGTTCCTTTGCATAGGTGCTTCTTCCAAAACCAGGCAGATGTGAAATAAAAGAGTCAGAAGACTCACCTGCCAATCGGACCCGTGCTTCAATTACCCAACAAATATCATTAGGAACACCATGGATCGTTAGTAATCTCATATGTTCCAAACGAGCTTTGTAGACTTTCATCATAGAGTTTTGAGGGAGAGAAGGAAATTACTTGTGAAGATTTGCGAGAACTTCTTCCATCCTGAAATGTCTTAATCTGCAAAAACTAAACACACCAAATTAAATCACACCAAATCACAATATATACACAAATTGCATGTTGCCTCCCTCCTAGCGCTAAGTTTAACGTCGTCAGCTAGACGTGACTTCTCGAACGTTAGTCTGGATCTGAAAGTGTGACACTTTCTTTTTGTCGCTCAAATGATTCTCCCCAGTAGTGTTTGACACGCTTGTATTTAACCTTGAATGTTTTGTTGGAGTCGGGATCATGTATCTCAACGGCTCTATCTGGTAAAAATTTGGTGATCACAAATGGACCTGACCACCGTGATTTTGGCTTCCATGGGAAGAATTTCACCCTTGATTTGTTTAACAGTACCTTCTGCCCTGGTTCCAGTTGTATGCGCACTAACTTCTCATCATGTCTTTTCCTTGCCTTTTCTTTGTACAATTTGGCATCCTCAAAACGCTGATTGTGAAATTCCTCCAATTCGTTGAGCTGGTGGAACTTTTTATCTTTTGTTGCTTGTAGTGCAAGAATAGGCTTCTTCAGTATGCAGCGCGTTTTATCTTCAGGCTCCACAGACAATTTACATGCTTTAAGTTCGTCAGCAGAACTTTGCATTTCATTGGAGGTCTGGATGGTACTATTTATCACTTCAAGTCTGAAACATTCCTCATTCTCGTCATTCTGGAAATTCATGGCTTTAAAAACATTGAATGTTACTTCTTGGTCCTGTACCCTCATGGTTAGTTCTCCTTTTTGTACATCAATAATGGTTCGACCTGTAGCCAAGAATGGTCTCCCGATGATGATTGGCACGTATGTGTCTTCCTCCATATCAAGGACAATAAAATCTGCTGGGAAAATGAATTTGTCAACCTTGACCAGCACATCATCAACTATGCCTCTTGGAAATACAAGCGTTCTATCAGCAAGTTGTAGAGAGACTGAAGTTGGCATTGTTTCTCTAATCTGCAATTTCCTAAAAATAGAATAAGGCATCAAGTTAACACGCGCACCTAGATCACACAGAGCCTTACCAAAGTCATGTTCTCCTATGGTGCAAGGAACAGTGAAACTGTCAGGATCTTTCAACTTTGGAGGAAGTTTTCTCTGAATGATGGCGCTGCATTCTTCTGATAATGGTACTGTCTCATAATCTCCCAATCTCCGCTTTCGTGAAAGAATGTTTTTCATGAATTTGGCATAGCTGGGCATTTGTTCCAACGCTTCTGCAAATGGAATGTTGATATGCAGCTTTTTGAACACCTCCAAGAATCGAGCAAACTGCTTGTCCAGTTTATTCTTCTGAAGACACTGAGGAAAAGGTGGAGGTGGAGTGATCTGTTCTTTTTCCTTTGCTTCTTTTTCCTCCATATGTTGCTTTGTTTCTTTTGGAATATCTTCAATTGTTGTTGCCTTGATTCCAACATCTTTGTTGATTTCATTACCGTTTTTTAATATGATGGCATGACATTGCTCCTTCCCCATGTTCCTCGGATTTGGTTCAGTGTTGCTAGGAAGGTTACATGGCGGTCTATAACCCTGAGCATTGGCCATTTGTCCAATTTGATTCTTTAGTGCTTCAAGTAGATCTGATAGACTTGAATACCTCATGCAGATAGCAAGTTCGCCGAGTAATGAAGAATAGATAAAAAGATCAAAGAAGTAAGAAATCAGAATTAAATGTGGGAGTTCAAATAGATAAGAGATGTCAAAAATATAAAAGATATTATAAATCCCCAAACCCGGGTCTGCAAACAAGCAAATGAAGGTCGTAAGCGGAGATGACTAGTTACCTTACCTAAGCAACCTGACATAAATACGACTCTGAACTACTCAGATTCTCACCCCTCAGTAATATTAGTTGAAGCTATTATCCTGAATGAGTCTTTCTCATACCTATCTTACATTAGTAATAGACTCTACCAGGACATAGAGTACCAGAACAAAGACATTGATATCCGTAGAGATGTAAGAAGTTTGCTCTAGCCTCTACCAGCATAGATAATGGTAACTATAAGGAACCACGACGAGAGTTTATTCTATGATAGAAACAGAAGATATTGGAAGATAAATCACCCAAAAAATGAATAAGGAAGCCTCTGAAGTTAGAAAGAAGAGAACCCAGTATAGTCCAAGAATCTAGACAAGTCAGCATGAGGCTTACAGTATTAGAAAAATTCCACATAATAGACCAACGAAGTAGAATCCATAATGCCAGTAGAAAGTTGCAAAAGATTAAAAGGGACAAACCTATGGTATTGGAGATATTTAGAAGTTAGTGAAAGTACCAGTACGGACAGTAAGACAGAGTACCATATCCGTGATCTATAGTAAGAGTAGAGATCCAGAAGGAAACTCATAAGACAAACGACCACTAGCCTCACCAACACAACCTAAAGCCAGTAGATAGAATATAGAAACAATTCAGAAGGTTACGGCTAGTGACAAGGAAATTCAGTACGTATAGTAAACAAAGATAATATATCTTAAGGATATAAATGGAATGGAGATCTCAAAATGGTTGTAGAAGTTATGGTTATTTAAGACTTGAAGTAGCCATTGCAATCCCAACTTAACGGATGATAAATTTTCCTTCTAGTAGCTATACTCTAATGAGTATATATGCACCTACTAAGCATAGATCATCAACAGTGATGTAGATTTCTAGATTTCTATAGAAAGTATGTATCCATCCATCTGTCTAGGACCCAATAAGGTTTTGGGTAAATAAAGAAAACGTCGGATAAGGTAAACAAATCATGAGACAGTGAAATAGCCAAACCAAGAAACTCAACATGACCTAGATAAGGATCAGACGATAATAATATTCTATATGAGGAGTAGTAGTTTGAATTCACAGTAAGTCTAATCGAATCTAGAAGTTATAACCTACCCAAAGTTATCAAGGAAATAAAGGCTTGAAAGAGTAAGGAACCAGAAAAAGCAATACAGATATCGACCCTTAGGTGTAAGACATAGGACTTATGAAGAACTTCTCATAGGAATAGAGAGGTAGAATCAGAAGAGAGCAACACTTATACCAAAGACTCGATAGTGACATCATGATTTGTCGTCAAACATGAAGTTTATAGAGAAGTAAAAGACTTAAGACGGTAAGAAGTCGAGATTAGTAGGAAGAATAACAAAGGTAGTACAGTAGCAGTTTGGAAGAGTATGACCCTTAAAGAGATTCTCACTAAGAGGTAGTAAGACCAATAGTCGGAAAATGAATCAAAAGTAAAGTTGAAAAAGGAAATTTAGATAGTACCTATCAAAAGTACCTTAGTGTGGGAGCCGACACCAAATATGTAAACGCGGGAGCCCTAGGCTTATAGATGAGCAGCACGTACAACCACAACATGGATATCCAATGAGATCTTTACAACTGGAAAGACTTTATAACAAACCTCACTCTCCCAACCCTCGTTAGATAGCAGTGACAAAGAAGAATCTCGATGTTCGAATCAAGAGTAAAGGCCGGATGTTAATTGTAAGCTAACAGAACAAGAAGAGATTGGTCATAAGCTTTGAGGTACTGAGCTCCAGAGATAAATAGAGGCATGATAACGTGAAGGCCGGATGGGATACTTATTTAAACTTAGCAAAGAGAAAGACAGAGCTAAATAGATAAGTTATGAGAATGAATATCAAGATTAGGTCGAGCATATAGAGTTAAGGAAGCAAGCATGGGAAACACTAGTATTTCGGGAGACTTAAAAGTGACAACTCAGAAGAACCCAAAGGTATAGTTAATAAGGGCAGATGAGTTATTGAGCCCGCTATGGGTAGAGAAGATATGGCATAGGAATGACAGCCTGAAAGATCTTAAGAAGTATCCTATTAGAACTGATAACTCACGTAGGCAATTGAATTAGAAGGTGTGGAGTATAACTAGAGGGTTAGAAATGAGATTTTTGTGATGCATGATAATAGTCATAACATGACAGCGGTACAAGGTACCTAATAGAAAGTTCATGGATATAGACAACGAATTACCTCATAGATAAGAATTCAAGGAATTATCCATTAAAAATTTAGAACCTTGGAGCAGTATGTGCCAATATAGCAAAAGGTGTTTTGTAGATAGATGTTAAGATAAGACGAAGAATATGCATGATTGTTAACCAAAAAGGTATCCAGTCTGATCATTACAATAGCGTCAACGATTACCCAGAATCAAGGCAAATGATAAGAGACATGGCTTCAGGAGATACAAGCATCCTTAGAGATGTCAAAGTACTATCTGTGAAGAAATATATATTTTTGTTTAAGACAATATGTGTATTGCATGAACTACGTTTCCACAACGAGAAAAAAGGTTGTTGAAGGAATTTCCAAGAACTAAGTGTTTGGCTACAAGAATCGAATAGAGTACATCAAGATAAGGGATTACTAGAAGTCATAGTAGGAGCCAGATATTTTCAAACCTAGGGGGACCTAAAAGTTCAGCGTCAAAAGGGATTCGAGGACAAATCCTATTTAGGGGGATAATTTGTAGCACCCCGATAATCCTAATGACTATTACGTAAGGGTACGCATGATGTATGATATAAATTATGTTCAAACATATATACACTCATGAAATGACCTCGGGAACAATCGGAAAATTCTTCGCGTTTTCGATACGATATTGTATGAAACTCCACTATGAATAGTTTTTGGTATTTAAGCCGTAACTTTTTCATATGAACTTCGATCTATATGAATTTTCTATCGTCAGAAATCTAAGATCGAGACCTACAACTTCTAAGTTGAAGATTTTTCCAAATTCAAACCAGAAGCAGGTCAAAAATGTAGTTCAATCATTCGGATGAATAGATCTGTGGACCCATCTAGAGAATTCTCAAAGTTTCTCAAGATTTATTCATTTTATATCATTTGCTATTAGTCCCTAGTATAAAAAGGAACATTTTTCTAGCATCCCTAATTTTGAAGAGAAATGAAAAAAAAAACATGAAGAAGAGGAAATGGAGAAGAAAGAAGAGAAAAGATGAGGGGGGAACCATTTTCCACCAAAATCAAAAAGTAGTCAAAGTAATTCAATCCACCACAAGCCTAAGAAGAAGAAAGTGGGAGCTTTTAGGCTCCAATGGAGAAGAAAATTTATTCAAGATCATTGATAGGAACCGCAACTCCCTTCGATGAAGTGGTATAGTACCAGCCAGATTCCAAAATCTGTGAGTGGACCATTCTCTTAAACTGTGTTTACTTATAAGTTTTCAAATCAAAACTTACTTTTGAGCATTTAGGACATTAGCCAAGATGATTTTCAATTGTATTCTGAATAAAAATGTTTTAATGAATGTTTAGAAGAAATGATTTTCAAAGTTTGAGATTTATGATTTCTCGAAGCATGTGGGAAAAACCCACCTCAGTATGTAACTTGACTCATATATGGAATTGAAGGATTCAGATATCGTATAGACACATAGCTCAGGACTATGGATGATTGATGCATCTAGATCCCATATTTTGAGTCTGGAGGGTATCATAGATCCGCACCCCGACTCCATATTTGTGGCTTGGGGGACTGCAAGACGTAACCCCAAGACCACCAGATATTAGCGTAAGAAGGAATGCCCCTAGGCGTCAGATTTTACGTATAGGGGGATGGTGATACATAACGCTCCCATGCGCCAGATATACATATATAGGTTTTCTCAGATACATAGCTTTTAGATGTAGATTTTTCAGAAACTTATTTTCAGAAATGAATCTCCAGAAAAAGATTTCTCATAAGAGATTAGTTTTATAAAAGAGTTTTACGAAAAGCATTTCAGAAGAGTTGAGTTTTCGGATAAGAAAGAGATTTCATAAATGAATATTTTCTGAGAGGATTTCAGTTTTAGAACCATGAATTTGTTAGGGATATGCCCTATACCCAACTTGTGGATGGGCTATATGTACATGTATTTGTAATATTTTCATTAATTAATAAAATGGCAATCTTTATTATATGTGTCTTACATAACTTATATGAATCATCAACACTGTAATAAAGCCCTTGGAGTAATAAGACGATGGCTTACACGCCTTATGAGAATCATTACTCTTAAATGTTCCTAGTCATAGTTTTGTGAATAATCTGGGCGTTCACAAAGTGGAGAGACTATCATGATGATATGATCCACCCTTAAGTGGGATAGCCGATCTCATAGGCTACTAACGGAGATCCGCCCGCTTGGTGTATCACATGGATGCATGAGTTGCTCGTGTCCATCGAACTGACCGCCGAAAGTTTTCATATGGAGTGTTTATCTCATGTGTCTATGAGAACTTTCATGTATCGATTATATGACTAGTCCTTAGACTTGAGGTCTTTACAATCTTATGTGTGGATCAAATAACTTTGATATTCTCATTCACCAGTTCAAAAGATCTGGTCATAAGGGTATGATTGGGTCATTTGTTTAAACACATGAAGTTTGTAAAGATACAACAGAGAATAGCCACTCTCTCGAATAATATTTTCTTATAAGAGTAGTATTCCAGTTTGCGGGTTGATATGTGTGATTAGTGTTTGAGACTGTGGCCACATCGGAAGAATCATGTGAGATTCTTGGGTTAGCACGATTCATGACACTATCAACATCATACCTTTGACCATATGGGTAGACACTTTACATACCCTACGTCAATAGGTGGGGATACACTGAGGTGAGGGACCGTATCATATGTAAATCGCATACAGAATGGGTATATATATCTTTCCTTCTCATTTGGGGGCCTTGGCATGTTGCTAGATGTCAACCTTGGTCATTGAAATTGAACGACCATCTGATCGGACGATAATTTATGTTCGATTAAATTATCACGATTCATTTCATGTCCAACTTTAGGGGAACCCAAAAGGTCACACACAACAAAGTCGAAATCTATGGTTAACAGTGCACAGTACATATTTAACAGCATATATGATTGATGTAGGAATTGTTCATAAATGATTCAATATGTTTAATTATTGAACATATTATTTATGAGGTTCCATAGTGGCTTAGGTATTGGTGAATGACGATAGGGGCACTTTGGGAATTGGAATTAAAAAAATACTATTCATGTGAATAGTACCACGTGAATAGTAAAAAAATTGTTATTTTTGTTATTTGTTTTGAATTCCAATTCGGCCCGAACTCTTATTAGGGTTTTATAATCTCATTAAACCACTAAATTAATATCCAATGGCTAAGATTAAATTGGCTTTTATCCCACATTGGATTCTTAATTAATTTTGTTGTCTTTGGAGCACTATATAAACCAAAAGAATTCTTCACAAATTTTTGCACCAAACCTTTCAAATCTTGGGTTTATATAAGTGAGCAACTCTAAAGTTTTAAGAGTAAACCACTGATTTTGAGGATTCTTAAGTCTAATTGACTAGAGGAACCTCGAGTTAAAAGTTTTGAGGTATTTGCCTAGGCTAGCACCAAGGGCAAAATACCCGTGCACTCAAGGCGTAGTCTTGCCGTTGAGTTTTGGCTTTGGTGTGTGCATCTTTGGAGGCCACACAATTGGGTGGCTCTTTGGAACGTGGAAGAGCTTGCTGAGTTTGAGAAAATCTTGTAGATTGGAGGGACGACTGGAGGAGTCTACGATTCAAGTAAGTTTTTTCTTTCTTAATTTTATTAGAGTTCTTATGATATTTAGCATGTTTAGGTTTATGTTCTTTGCATGTTTTATGAGTTTTATGCTTAGAATATATAGTAACAAGTCTAGGCTTGTAGAATAATCAAAACAAATGGGTCTTGGGTAAAGGGAAAGCGGCATCATAATTTTAATTATTTATTTTTCCGCTGCGCACTTGCTGCCGCTTCCCAACAGTGGTATCAGAGTGCCGTTTTTGTTTTGATTAGTTCTCACTCATTTGAACTCGAAATTGGGTGTTTAAAAGCTCGTTGGAAAGCTAACACCCTGAACTTAATTTTAGGAGAATATTTGCATGATTTGGTTAAGATTTGAATTGTGAAATTACATTTAAAGTTCAAGTGTCTGCAGAAAAACATGAATAGTAAATTTATTTGAATAAAATAAAATGCAATATCATAATTAAATATTAATCAAAGTTATTTAATGCCTAAAATAATTCCAACATATTAAAACTCATATGCTTGAATTCTATGTATGATTAGAATTGGCATGATTATTTTAGGGTGCAAGCATCTAGGGACTTTCTAAGAAATAGAGAGTGTATTGCTTATCCTTTAGCTAAGTAATTATTCCGTGATGAACTTAGAGATTTATTACCTTTAAGGCTAATAATATAAATCACTTATTTATAATAAAAGAATTATAAAAGATACAATTGGGGTGGGACCAAGGCGTTAATATAAAATTTTCCAAACTAAAGTAATTTAACCAAAGGTATTACTAGAGTTAGATAATGATTTGGTGTCTTCCTTCACTCACTACCTTTTTATAGCCAAAAGGAAAAGCTGTGTGAAGACATATAGATAATCATTTACTCAAAGCTTACCTTAAAGCATATTTAAAGTGTTGGACTAATTTGAAGGATCTATTGTTTATTCCTGTCACCAAGGCGATAAGAGCCTAAGAGGTAAGGGTTTAATAGAGTTCGTTCACCCTCACTCTGAGGAATTTTCAATGGAGGAATCCATTTGACAGTTATTAACTTAAATTGCTAAAATCCTCAATAATAATTTAAGTCTAAAATTTGCCACTCATTGTAAAGTATATACCCAAAGGGCTTAAACCGTATTGGCAGGACTAGGCTTTACCAGACTGACCAATACCAATTTATCCCTAAATCGTACTATTGACAATGGTTTGACTTTTCTGAGTCATAAGACGCAGCGACCCTTAGGCGTCGTCTTATAAATTAGTGGCAAATATTGGGTGTCCACAAGGACTAGCATAAGCTATGACATGTTTGATTGCCCAACCCAATGATCAAGGAATTGTGATTTATTTCATAAATTGGTTGGGAACCTACATAATTATCGTATTTTATAATGACCGGCCCTAGTCGGAGTTATGAAATGATGATAATGGGATCTTTGCCACAAGAAATCCATCATATTGGGGTTGATGCGATTTGCTTAAAATTTTAAAACAATTGAGTGGGAGCAAATTCATAATATTAAAAGCCCATGTTATTATGAAACATTAATTAAAAACATATTCCTAAATTTAACATTCTCTCTTAACAGGTGGGTTAATATATTTCACAAACATTCAAATGACAAACAGAGTATCACTTCGTTCCATTCTTGATGAGCATAAGCTCAAAGGGGACAACTACAATGACTGGTTTAGAAATCTTAAAATTGTCTTACGACAAGAAAAGATTTTTTATGTTCTTGAAAGACCTTTTCCCCCTGAACCCGCAGAAGATGCTGACCAAAATACATTCGATGCTTGGAAGAAACACGTCGATGATGATGAGCAAGCAGTTTGCATAATGCTTGGCTCTATGTCGGACGAACTTCAGAAAGCTCACGAAGATATGGATGCTCAAACCATCATCTTTCACTTGAAGAAGTTGTATGCAACTTCCGTTCATACCGTGAGATTCCAAGTGTCATGTGCTTTAATCCAAACAAGGTATAAGGAAGGATCTTTTAGTGGACATGTGCTTAAGATGATTGGCTACATTGAAAAATTGGCCAACCTCGGGTTCATCATGGATCATGAGATATGTCAGGATCTAATTATTCAGTCCTTACCAAAAGAATTCTCTAACTTTATTATGCAGTTTCATTTGTCTGATAAAGAAGCTACTTTAGCAGAATTGCACAATATGATAAAGCAAGCAGAGAATGACTTGAAACCGAGCTTAAAACCTTCGTCATGCTTATGGGTACGGACCTGAAGCCACGAGGCCCAAAGAAAAATAAGGGCAAGGCCAAGGCTCCTGATCACCTAAAGAACAATGGTAAGGTGGAGAAGAAAAAGGGAAATGGGAAATGTTTCTTTTATGGAAAGAAGGGTCATTGGAAGAAAGACTGCAGATCCTTGAAAGCCAAGGAAGCCCAAGAGGCCAAGAAGCCCAATGCTTTAGGTATGTTGTATATGATTGAACTATATTCTCAAAACTCTGAACCTTCTACTTGGGTGCTTGACACCGGTTGTGGGACTCACTTGTGTAACAATGTGCAGGGCCTGAGAAACAGTATGAGACTCCGTCATGGGGAGGTTGACTTACGCTTGGGTAATAGAGCAAAACTGGCTGCATTGTGCGTGGGAACTTATTCATTAGTTTTTCCAAATGGTTTAGTTTTAGACTTAGAAGATTGTGTTTATGTACCTTCTCTAGTAAAGAACATCATTTCAATTTCTTCTTTATGTAATAAAGGCTTTTCATGCCTAATAAGTTGTAATGAATGTTCTATTATTTCAATGAAATAAAATATTGAGATGGTATTTTGAATAATAGTATATATGTCTTACAAACTAACAAAGAATGTTCAACCTCTAATATATACAACGTTAACTCGAATAATCTCAATGAATCACTTTTATGGCACACTCGCTTAGGTCATATCAATGAAACAAGATTAACTAAGCTACATAAGGATGGGTATTTCAGACCCTTCGAATATGAACCTTATGGAACTTGTGAGTCTTGTTTACTTGGTAAAATAACCAAATTACCCTTCAAAGTTCAAGGATAATGTGCAACGGAGACATTAGAACTCATACATTATGATGTATGCAGACCAATGTCAGTCACCGCAAGAGGTGGATTCTCCTACTTCATTACATTTATCGATGATCACTCGTGATATGGGTATGTGAACCTTATGCGGTACAAATCTGAAGCCTTTGAGAAATTCAAAGACTTCAAAGCTGAATTAGAAAACCAGCTTAATAAAAGTATTAAGTCACTAAGGTCTGACCGATGTGGTGAATACTTAAGGAACGAATTTCAAGATTACTTGAGAGAAAATGGCATTGTTTCCCAATGGACTCCTTCGGGAACTCCACAAAATAATGGGGTCTCCGAAAGGAGAAATCAGACATTATTAGATATGGTCCGATCAATGATGCCAGATACGGATCTACCTCTTTCATTTTGGGGTCTTGCTCTAGAAACTGCAACACTACTACTAAACCACGTTCCTTCCAAGACTGTTAGTCAAACACCATATGAGTTATGGTCTGGGAAACGTTTTAGTCTTAGTTATCTAAGAGTTTGGGGATGTGATGCATATGTCAAGCTCACACAAACTAACAAATTGGATGATAGGGCAGTTAAATGTAAGTTTGTAGGATATGCCTTGAACTCAATAGCATACGTGTTCTACGTCCCAAATGAACAAAGAACATTTGTCTCACGAAATTCTAAATTTCTAGAGAATGAATTCCTTCTCAAGAAATATAGTGGGAGTATACTTGACCTCGATGAGGTACGAAAAGAACAAACTAACATAGAACTAAACCCCAGGCCCCTCAAAATGGTAGCGACGGAACAACCACAAGGTTATGAACTCAGAAGGTCTGGTAGGGAAAGACATGAGCCTGAAAGATATGGTTTCCATATTGATGAGGAACATGATCAAGTCATTGATAATGACGATCCCACCAGTTATGACGAAGCAATGTGTGACATTGATTCAGTCAAGTGGCTTGAGGCCATGAAATCCGAAATAGACTCTATGTATCAGAATCAAGTCTGGGACTTGGTAGATGCACCTGAAGGGATAAAACCCATAGGCTGCAAGTGGATTTACAAGCGTAAAACTGATGTAGAAGGCAACATCCAAACCTATAAGGCTAGGTTGGTGGCGAAAGCTTATAGAAAAATCCAAGGAATTGACTATGAGGAAACCTTCTCGTCTGTTGCAATGATAAAGTCCATTCGAATTTTACTGGCACTAGCTGCACACTTTGATTATGAGATTTGGCAGATGGATGTCAAAACAGCTTTCCTTAATAGGAACCTCATAGAGGAAGTCTATATGACAAAACCTAAAAGGTTTGCATATAAGGATGATCATAATAAAGTATGCAAGCTTAAACGATCCATTTATGGACTCAAGCAAGCCTCCAGAAGTTGGAATATAAGATTTGATGAGACAATCAAAGAATTTGACTTCATCAAAAATGCAGACGATCCTTGTGTTTACAGGAAAAATAGTGGGAGTACTGTTGTATTTCTTGTATTATATGTCGATGACATATTAATCATCGGGAATGATATTCCTATGATGCAAGTTACCAAGCAATGGTTATCTAAGAATTTCTCCATGAAATATTTGGGAGAAGCAGCCTACATCCTCGGCATTAAGATCTACCGAGATATATCTAAGAGGTTGTTAGGACTTTCTCAATCTACGTACATAGATAAAATTTTGAAAAGATTCAAAATGGAAGATTCCAAAAGAGGTAATTTACCTACTTGTCATGGAATCAAATTATCTAAGGAGCAATGTCCACATACTCCTTTAGATAGAGAGCGTATGAGTAGGATCCATTATGCTTCAGCAATAGGATCGATCATGTACGCCATGCTATGTACAAGACCTTATGTCTTTTATGCTCTTAGCATAACGAGCATGTATCAGGCAAATCCTGGTGAGCAACACTAGGCAGCTGTCAAAACAATCCTCAAGTATCTGAGAAGAACTAAGGATGTGTTTTTGACATACGAAGATTGTTCTGAGATGAAATTCATTGGTTACTATGATGCGAGCTTTCAAACCGACAGGGATGACAGCAGATCATAAATAGGATATATGTTTACTTTGAATGGCGGTGCTGTCAGTTGGAAAAGCTCAAAGCAATCAACTACAGCGGACTCCACCACTGAAGCAGAGTATATTGCAGCATCTGAGGTAGCTAAAGAAGCAGTCTCGATAAACAAGTTCATCATGGAACTGGAATTGCTTCCCGCGATAAAGAATGGCATCACGATGTACTGTGACAACACGGGCGCCATTGCCCAATCAAATGAACCAAGGTCCCACCAGAAATCCAAGCATGTACTCAGGCGATTTCATCTCATCAGAGAGATTGTTGAGAGAAAAGAAGTTATTATAGAGAAACACCTACAGAAGATAATCTTGCAGATTCTCTGACTAAATGGCTGACTCAACAAAATCATGATAGGCACACTCGAAAGTATGGTGTCCAGATTCATACTAGTTGGCTATAGTGCAAGTGGAAGATTGTTAGGGATATGCCTTATACCCAACTTGTGGATGGGCTATATGTACATGTATTTGTAATATTTTCATTAATTAATAAAATGGAAAGCTTTATTATACGCGTCTTACATAACTTATATAAATCATCAACACTGTAATAAAGCCCTTGGAGTAATAAGACGATGGCTTCCACGCCTTATGAGAATAATTACTCTTAAATGTTCATAGTCATAGTTTTGTGAATAACTAGAAGGTTTCAATATTCCTGGACAAGAACACAGAGTGTGAAAAGTTATAAAATCCTTGTACAGATTAAAATAAATACTTAAATAATAGCATGAGAAATTTGACAAAGAGATGTTGTCAAGTGAATTCAAAATCAATGAGTGTGATAGGTGTATACACACTAAATCAACTCAAGAAAGATATGTCATTGTATGTCTTTATGTAGACGATATGCTAATAATTGGTAGTAATCATGAGATAATTCAGTCTACCAATAAAATATTGACCAGCAAATTTGACATGAAACATTTAGGAGTGGCTAATGTGATTCTAGGAATTAAAATTTCTAAAATATCATAGGGATACATATTATCTCAAGCTCATTATGTTGAGAAAATACTTGAGAAATATAGTAAATGAGATTTAAACATGGCTGGAACTCATGTGAGGCTAACTCTTCATCTATCAAAGAATACTGGTTCGAGCGTATCGCAATTAGAGTATTCAAGAATCATCAGAAGTCTAATGTATCTCACGAATTGTACACGACCAGATATCCCTCAAGTCGTAAATAGGCTTAGTAGATATACGAGTAATCTATGACATAACCACTAGAAAGCCATAGTAAGAGCTTTGAGGTATCTAAGAGAAACTTCAAAATATGGTCTGTATTATACGAGATATCCTACTATTCTATAGGGATACAGCGATGCCAACTAGATATCTGATAAAGTGGATTCCAAATCCACGAGTGGATTTATTTTCACACTTGAAGGTGCAGCTGTGACATGGAAATCCTCAAGGAAAACATGTATCGCCTGGTCTACAATGGAGTCTGAGTTCATAGCATTAGACAAAGCAGTAGAAGAAGCAGAGTGGCTTCAAAATTTCTTAGAGGATATTCCAAATTGGCCAAAATCGGTGCCAGCTATAAGCATACTTTGTGATAGTCAATCGGATATTGGGAGAGCGCAAAAAATAATGTATAATGGTATGTCTCAACACATACGTCGAAGACATAATACCATAAGGCAACTCCTCTCAAGCGGCATAATTTCAGTAGATTATGTTAAGTCAAAAGAAACCTAGTGAATCCACTTACTAAAGGTTTACCTAGAGAGCAAGTTGAGAAGTCATCGAAGGGAATAGGCTTGAAACCTATCATTTAAGAATTGTCTCTATGGAAACCCACCTAGCTGACTGGAGATCCCAAGATCTAGGTTCAAAAGTGACAGTTGAAACTTGGTGCAATTCAAAACAAGCATTGTAGAGTTCTATATTTTTTCTCATTCCTATAATGATGCAAAGTGTTGTCTGTCAAAGTTATGATAAGTTAAGGCTTTTAATTATCACTATATTAGAAGAAGAATCCTAATAAGGGTAGAGACATATTACCTTTCATAGTAGATCACGTATTTCAAGTAAGAAGTGAGGTCGCTTCCATGGGAATTTTAAGGCTGGATTCCCTAAAGTACTTGATGAAGTCAGGACCGATGTTCATGACTGAAATGAACACAACCGTATAATGAAAAATGGTCGAAGTGAAGCAATATGATGGCTATTGTCTTGGTTTACACCAACGGCGGAACAGTTCAAGACTATGTGTCTCTGGTTTGCCAAGTAAATACAATAGTCATTAACTAGGAAAGGTTTAAGGCGAAAGCTACCTATTCTGATGCAGTTTTATTTCAAGGAAACTATCTTAAGTATTTGTATTGATATTAAAAAATTATGGGGGATTGTAGAAAATTTCTAAATAAGGTTGCATATTTATAGGGAATGATATGACATAACCCTTGGGTTTAAAGTTTACCTTGGAAAAGATGTGTTCCTTAATAAGAAATGACATGACTCTTACGGTGAAAGGATTCCTTAAAGGGTTATTTAAAGAGTTATATTCATTGACATAAGAGTATCTTTCCAAAGGCAACCCTTCATGTCTATAAAAATGGGTCATTGGGTTCATTTTTGATCATTCATTCTTCCATCAATTCTTTCACAAGTTTTAGGCATAGTAGAAAGTTTAAGGTTTTCATACTAGAGATTTCCACTATTTGTCCTAGTTCGTGTTCTTAATTTAAGGAGTGCCCCTAAATCAAGAAGTTACCAAGAATCATGGGAGAACGTTAGCCACAAGATCTGTAGTGCACCAAGGCGGGGCTAATAAGTTCTTAAGGAAATAGTAAAAATTCCACTTGGTATAATCTTACATTTTCTACAAAATAATTTCCAGGTTTTTCTAATTCTTGTACTTATGTTCAATTGATGATTTATATGGTCTCTATTTAATAATTTTGATTGAATAATGCATGTTATAAAATGATTAATAACACATACGAATAACAATCCCATCTTCATTCCTCGGGTCGGCATGTCAAAGTGGATAATGTTGATCGAAATTCCCTCCAACTCTTTCAAACAGGTTGGGTTTCACAGACAAAGACCACATCGGGTCGGTCTCTGCAAACTCTCAAGAAACCGTAAATCTACATTCTTCATATGGTCGAGTCGGTATCACAACTTCTTTTATCTTTCAAGATGCTCGATTTTCGAGATTTTCCCTCTGTATCATGAGGTCGGTCTCTTTGTCGGGCCACATCCCTCTCTGAGCCATTGGGCCTTTGCCACCTCGCTTTTGGTTATGTTATTTCCATCCTACCTTTCCTTGGTATTTGAACATTTCTCGTAGTAAAAAATCACCAGCAACAAATTATTTATTCATTTTTTTTTTTAATAATTTGATCTCTCATGCTTTTACGAGAAATTGAATAAGAGAGAAATGTTGTAAGTTCACAATCCATAGGTTAACCAACCTCCAACTACATGCATCTATCATGTTTCATTTAAGGCCATTCTTCAACTAATACAATTGACAACTCTCAGCACACCATAAATATTTCTGTTGACCCAATAAAATTTACATTAATAGAATTTGCTATCTATTTATTGCAAAAAAAAAAAAAAAAAAGTCAAAATTAGAATTTTAGTAAGTATCACATAGCTCAGTTATGGAAATCTTTGGTTAGAAGTTGTTTTGACTGTGCTTTTCCTCACATTACGTAGGGGGAAAGCTTTGAGACACCAAGATTTTTTTAAAAAATTGTAGAATATAATGATATCACCACATCGGTTATATAATATTTTAATAATATCATTACATACGTTATAAAATGTTAAAAAATTACAAAAATCTGTTGTAATAAAATATTACTTTCTTTAGTTACCTGTTAAGTGTGGAAAAAATATGAACGCGATTACATTGCAAACATCATTAGAATCAATCATTGCAAGTAAAAGAAAGGGAGGGAGAAAACAAAAAAGATTACAATGAGATTATTTATTAGGTCATGTCACTATTTCTTAGCTATAAAGATTTTACTCGGGTACTTTTTCTTCTTTTATAAGTTCCACATTCTAGGTTAAAAATTTTATAATTTAAGTTAGAAATTTGTTGGTATTGTAGGATTATTCATCACTAAATTTAATGAAATAATAATTTCGGATAAAGTATAATAGTATAAAGGTAAATGTAAAACTGACCCTCTAACTTTCATGTTTTGTCAATTCAGTCCTCTAACTTTCAGTTTTGTCAATTCAGTCCTCTAACTTTCAATTTTTGTCAATTTAAGGCTCCGTTACAAATTTACCGTTATTACTGCCAAAAACACCGTTTTCATTTTTTTTTTTTTTTAAAAAAAATTTAAAAAAAATCTAAAAAAAAAAAGAAAAAAAAAAGGGAACTCGATCCCCTTCCTGATCTGATCAGATCAGAGAAGGGGATCGAGTTCCCCCTTTTTTTTTCTTTTTTTTTAAGATTTTATTAGATTTTTTTTTTAAATTCCGAAAAAATAAATAAATAAAAACATTGTTTTTTGCAGTAATAACGGTAAATTTATAACGAAGCCTTGAATTGATAAAAATTAAAAGTTAGAGGACTGAATTGACAAAACTGAAAGTTAGAGGACTGAATTGACAAAACATGAAAGTTAGAGGGTCAGTTTTATATTTTTGCCTAGTAAAATGATCTATGTAGTCGCATTCTTATTTAGTGTGAAACATTTTAGTTTACTACTTAAGATTTTTTTTAATAATAATAATATTTACTCCGAAACTCTATAGTTAAATGCCCAACAAAATTTTCATTTGACATAAGTCAAATGTAGAGCCATTATTGTTAATCATATTATAATATTGTTGGATTGGATATGTTTCTAGAAATAATTTTTTTAGTATAACGGAGATATGGTGACGTGATATACTTAAAATTGGTAAATTACATATATGATTTATTATCTATTTTTTAAGTTATTTTAACACGCATGGCAGTGGATTATTGGATTGTTACACTGATGATATGATATCACTGTTATATTGTAGATTTTCTCTGTTTTTTGACAAACTGTCATTAAGGATATTATAATTTGTAATTGATGAACATAATTTAAGCAGCAAAATGATAAAACAGAAACTGATTTAGCAGGAGTTATTTCCTACTCCGGCTTTGTATTCTCACAACATGCATTTGTCCTTCTTTGTTTTTTAAGATACTTTCTTTATCTTATTCAATTCAATTAATTATTTCAATGATGTTTTTCTTTTGGTTTAGTCGCATGTGTGTCTGCTGATTCGTATACAACTCATTTAAATGTCGAGTAGTAATGTATACATATTTTTTTTTGCTTTTATTCATGAATATTAATGGCATTTTACTAAGAAAAATTTTAATATCAATTTCATCGATTTTACAAGTATTATATCAAAAATCCTATCAATTGAATCATCTTTTGGAGGAATATGAACATTTAAGTCATACAATTAAATATCTATTCTTTAATTAAAAAAATAGTGGAAAATAAAAAGGAAATAATGATTGGATAATTTGGATTGATGAAAAAAATAGTCTTAGATCATGAACGGTCGTCTAAATATTTAAAATATGTCCTAACGAAATTACTTAATTAGGAATTTCTTAGATTTCTGATTGTTATACTCTAATATTTTCAAAAAAGAAAAATCAAAGGAAACGTTTACAATATGCAAAACTAATGTTGTTCTTGTTTTCAAAAAAAAAAAAACACACAAAAAGAGAAAAAAATATATATATATATAATGGGAAATTCCTAAAATGTTTTTGCACCTCACAAGTGTAATTTCAATTTCAAATCAATTGCATGTAAGAGTTTAAAATTAGATTGAAAGGAAAAAGTTATAAGAAAAGTTAAAAGTAGGTATTTAGGGCATTAAGAAAAGAATATTGGATCATTATTAGTCATTTAATGGTCCAAAAATGTTACTATTTAAGACAAATTAGGTGGCCCACTTGTATCTCCGATTTTTTAAAAATAACTATGAGCAAAAGGTTTTTTATTTTTTATTATAATATAAAATATCATGACTGACTGATGCCATCAAATGTCATTGAGATATTATTTATTTCATTTCCCCCACTTTTTGGCTTTTACATGGGTAAGCTTTGGCTTAAACCCACAATTTGATCAAATTCAGACAAAGCTTCATTGTCTCATTAACTGAGCCATAGACTTTGCAAACCCTAGATTAGAAGACATATATCTATGAATTTTATTTTATTTTTAATATTAATATTAATACTAGTGTCCCTTCATACACATAAAGTTGTACTGTAAACGTTAAAAATAATAATAATAATAGTAATAATAATAACTTAAAACAATCAGACTGGTCCCTTTAAATATATGACAATCAGCTAGATGCATGTAATTAATGTTAATTAATATTATAAAAATGCTGGTGTTTTAATTAAGTCTTTTTTTTTTGAAAAAATAAATGTGGGTATGATGAAAGCAACCTTTCAACTCAAGCCTTTTAGATCTTTATAAATTGCTTGGACAAACTAAATATATGTAGCTAATTATGCTATAGACCTGATAATTCATTTTATCAGTGTTATTAAAACCAAATCGAACCGGTTGGATTGGTCGAATTGGAAATCTGTAGAGAGTTTGGTCCGGTCAAATATTAAAAAATAATTATCATCAAAGGGCCAAAACTGGCCAATCGGATCGGATCGGTTCAAATATTTTTAAAAATTTTAAAACAAAAAATATTTTTTTTTATAATTTTTAATTAAATAATACTATTTCTATTGTCAGTCAGTTCTGTCGATTTTTTTCGTAATGGTTCAACCGGTTAACCAATGATTTATTGAATCTTTCAAATAACGGTTCAATCATTAATCCAATTATGAACCACTGACTTTTTCACTAGTGTGCAAGATTTTTCTGTTCAACTTTGCAGTTCTTGCTTCCATTAAAAATATAAATACTATAATTGATTTTGGTACCATTCATTCATACAACTCATGACCTACCTTGTACAAATTGTATGACATGAAGTCAAAGATTTTTCCTTAATCAAATATGATTTGGTTGTGTTACTTTTTGCTATGAAATTGTTGCTAAAATTGCAAAAACAATTAAGGTTGATGATCTAAATTGACTTGAAGAATTAAATAGAGTCATTTTCCTTTTCTTTTTTTCACATTGTTTGAGTTGAGACTCTAAAATTATTCAAGTGTTGGTCCGCTAAATTTTCACCAAACAAATATTATATCTGTTATTGTTGAAATTGAATGCTTACCTCTCAATAGTAATTAAAATAAAACATTGTTTGATCAGTAATCATTGATAGTATTGGCATCATTCATAGCTTGTAAAATTTTTTTATTATTCTTAAGCATGTAATCACATGGTGCCCTCGAATGGTATGGTGTGGTTTGGTGACAAATGATTTAAAATTTGATTATCATGTATTGGGTTCAAATCCAGTAAGTGTATTTCTTGTGAGAATCTGGGATAATCGGAAGTTTTACATGCTCCGCTTAAATTCAAATCAGATAATTTGACGACGATGTTTTTAACATTTCTAAAAAAAAAAAAAAAAATAGATGATTTAATTGATGCATGATTTATGTTTCGATCTTTCAATTTATTCTAATCGAGATGTATGGGTTGATAAATCTCTGTGTCTATATAGATCTTATAATCGATTAATGAAAACTCTTTTGCCTCTTCCATTCCAAAAGAATCTCTTCATTTTCGAAAATTTATTATGTGCCGGGTGTATATGCCTTCTCTCTCACAGCAGGCGGGCCCCACACAGCTATGGGGCCCGCCTGCTGTGAGAGAGAAGGCATATACACCCGGCACATAATATACCACTCATCCATTTTGGCGTATGACATCATCACTCTTTTTGACAACATCCACGTAATCATAAGTTAATTTAAAAATCATATGTCAACTAGTTTGCACAATAAATATCTTCTTGGCTCTTTTCCAATAGGCCTCCTCCTCCACTACAAGATTCAACCACTCCAACTTACACAATAATAAATTATATGCAAACATATCTTAAAATCTTGCAATTATGAAAGCTTGGAAGTTGGAAACTTTGGATCTAGCAGAAAACTATGCCATAACACGCCAACAAAACAAAACACACATATACACAATAATGATATATTCATAATTATTAGGGGTGTCAATTTGGGTTAGGATTCATTTATCCGTTTGATTCGATTCACTTTAAAGTGAATACTGATTTGAAAAAATGAATTTATTTAAGAAATTGGTCAATTTGATTTGATTCGTTTATTAAATGAATTGATTGGTGGTAAACACACACGTAACGCAAGCGCACGTATCGCTCAAGTAATATAAAAATATCGATCACACGATGACTTAATTTCTACTATTGTTATTAATTATTGATTCTATTTATTTACAGGTATCTAATTAGGGTTAGAAGGGAATGATTGCTGATTGCTTGGTTGAATGTGGATTTACTAAATAAATAAAAACACAAAAGAAAATACTAAGGAAAATAAACAAAAGACACAAACATCTAGGGTTGTGATTCCACATAATATTATTCTAATGATAAATTTATTCTCTTACATATGTGTAATTAATCAGTTTGTTAACCTGAAACACGAAGATATGCAAAAGCCTATGTCGATGGTCAAATGCAAACACCCAAAGTAATCCAATTAACTATATATTTATGTTAACCAGAAACTCCAATTTATTAAGATCAAGTTCCAATTGTGGCTACCCACGCTCGACAAGTATATGTCTATCCTGGAAGGAAATCTCCCCTAAAGTGATATTGTGAGTTATTGAATCTAAGGCTGAAATTAAAAACCTCTTCGTCGAGTTCATTTTAAGTTTACCACATCAATCTTATTGGTGATCAGGCAACAAGAAGCATTAAGATAAGATTCAATAAACAAGCCAAAGTATCACACATAATATAATTAAATCAATTTTAAACTATGAATATTGTGATTCATCACTTCCCTAGATTAAAAATAAATGATGGGATTAGAGGATCCACCTTTAATATTTCAAATCTAGAAATATTTTTATTATAATATATAAATTTTGTATATATTACCAACCGACCATATATGGGGTATCATGATTAAGTCATGTGATAATTAATTCCAACCAACCATAAAAGCGGTATCCAATTAAGTCAGGTTTTAAGATAATTTATATATTATAATTTAAGGGAGATTAATCTAAATTATCATAATAAAAGTTTCACATGTCCCCGAGCGGAAATTAACTACAAAACATAAAATAAATATAAAATAAATAAACTATTATTACTACTACTAAAAATAAAAATACATTACTATTAATATATACAAAAAAACATACAATCCTTATTAAGAACCTTAAGGAAAGTATGAATTTGGAAAATGAAATCAACTTCTATTTATAGGCAAACTTCGGGCTTGAGCGTCGCAACGCGGAAGGTGCTGCGTGTTACGAGGCGCGTCGATTACTGACACTTGTACGCATGAGATGTTGACACATAGCACGCGTTTGTCGGCAGACTGAATTATTGGCTCAGCGTCGCGACACGTTGAGGGTTTGGCGTCGCGACGCTGATGTCATGATTATGCAACTGATGACGCGTGTCGGCAGGCTGAATTATTGGCTGACGTCACGATGACGCAAGTGACAAAACAAAATACATTAAGATTTTGCTAGTCCTGAGCAAAAGATAAAATAAAAACTAAATAAATCAATTAACAAAATTAACTAGGCCACTTTCATATGGATCAGGATTGCATTTAGCGTATGCAACAAGCCTTTAAACCCCTAGGCGACCCTAATGGACGAGTTATAGTCTCATGAGGGCTTACAGTGACGACACCCACAAACGTCATTCACACACAATCATGCAAAAATATGAAAATAATAAAAAAGTAAATAAAATAATCCCGATAGTTACACATAAAATTGTCCTTAATGAATGCTTATCAATGAAATCAGAGAACCTTCAAAGTATTCAACTGCGACTTAAATCCAAGTTCTTGAATAAATTATTGGACAATTATGACCCATAGCATCACTATTTGTACAGAACATGGTGTTGTTGTACAAATTAACTATGTGACAAATGAAATTACTCTTTTATCATTTGTAATTAGATTACCGGGATATATAAATGATAAAAGTCCATATGATTAGTCCTAATGGAACACAAACAGTTCATCAAGGATGAAACTGTACCATAATCTTCGAATACACAAGAACCGCGTAAGTCGGAGAGAGTCAGAAAATAATCTGTGAGGTATGGGTTTCAGATCTCACCGGTAATGATGTCAATCTTATTGAGGAAGACGAACTGACTACGTATTAGGAAGTGATACAAGGTATCGACTCCTTTCATGACAAAGTGTCATGAAATTCGAAATAGATTCCATGTATACTAACCAGTTTGGACACAGGTTGATGTACCGGAACGCATTGTGCCTATTGGTACTATATAAGTCTTCAAGGAAGACATACATTGATAGCAACATACCAACGTTACAAAGCTAGGCTTGTATCGAAAAGGTATCGTTATCAACATTGTGTTGACTACGACGAAAACCTTTTAATCGTTTCCATGTTAAATCCATTTGGATAATGCTTGCTAATGTTGCATGTTTCATTCATGAAATATGGCAGCTGAATGTCAAAATCGCTTTCCTTAAACAGAAACCTTTTGGAGGATGTTTGTAACATCCTGACGGTTTTGTCGTACCAAAACAAGCAAACAGGTTTGCAGGTTCTTCGATCCATTTATGGATTGAAGTAAACATTGAGTTCTTGGAATTATCATTTTGATGTAATCATAATGGTATATGATTTAATTCAAAACGAAAATGATTCTTGTGTGTATGAGGAGGTTAGTGGGAGCGCACTGACAGTGATTGTCCTACATAATGATAATGTATCATTTCTTGGAAATGATATTCCCGTAATACAATCAGTGAAAGCTTGGCTTTCATGAAAATTCTTGGGAGAGACAACCTTTATTCTAGGAATAAGGATCTATTATGATAGATCTAAAAGTTGTTGGCACTCTCCTAGAACTCGTACATTGAAATAAATGTACATGACCTGGTGTCTCATATGCTTTGAGCATATGCAGTCACAATCAGGCCAATCCAAGTGGACGCGTTATAGTCTCCTATGGGCTTACAACGACGATACCCACAAACGTCAATTAAATGCACACACAATCACACAAAAAGACAAAATAAAAAGAATTTAAATAAACGAAAATAATAGTTATATATAAAATGTCCTCAGAGAATGTCTAGCAACAAAGTTAAAGGAACCTTCAAAATGCATACTACAACTAAATCCATTCCTTTGAACAAAGTATCTAAATCAGACTCTGAGTGTGTGTGTGAATAGCTCTACAAACAGCTTCAATTCTAAGTTATATTCTCCTATATATGTGTAATAAATCAGTTTGTTAACCTGGAACACGAAGATATGCAAAAGCCTATGTCGATGGTCAGATGCAAACACCCCCAAATTAACCCAATTAACTATATCTCTATGTTAACAAAGAAACTCCAAATTTATTAAGATCAAGTTCCAATTGTGGCTACCCACGCCCGACAGGTATATGTCTATCCTCGAAGGAAATCTCCCCTAAAGTGAGATCGTGAGCAATTGAATCTAAGGCTGAAACCTAAAATCTCTTCGTCAAGTTCATTTTAAGTTTACCACATCAATCTTATTGGTGATCACGCAACAAGTGGGGTTTTTTTAAGGGAATTACCGGGTTAGTGCAGCGGAACGCGAAAATCAGAATTTTCCGATTTCAAAAATTTTTCTTGGATCAATTAAATAAACTTATTTATTTAATTATCCAATACATAAAATCTGAAATTTTAACCCAAGAAATCAAATTTCCTTTAATTACCGAATTTACCCCTCATTTTGCATTTTGATCCTTAAATTGTCAAAAATATATTTAATTGATTCCAAATCAATACCAAAATGATTTATACATGTTTAATACATGAAAATACAAACTGCCACAAAAATCTCAATTTTTTTACAATTGTCGAACAGTCCCCAGATTTTCCAGGATTTGTAATTTTGTCATTTTTAGTTCAAAACATGTTAAGATCAAATCTAATGAATCCAAAATTTAATATACATCATATATACATCAAATTACATCACATATATGAAAAGCCCCAAATTGTTCAAGGTTTATGAACCCTAATTTTATAATTTCAACAAACTGACAAATTAAACCAAATTAAACAAATTTAATACTTTAATCAAATCCTTACCACACCAAACAAGTCTCACCGCTATGAAACAACTAAAGAACAATTCTAGGTCATCTATGAGTTTCTAAGCAACTCTAGAATGGCAACATGATTACTAATTAATCAAAATATGCTTAATCACTCCTATTAAGCTTAATTATTAAACATACATGCTAAACACCTTCAAACAAGTTCCAACACAATAATTCACATAATTGAAGATTAGAGAAAATTCTAAACTACACAAATTGAAGTATAGAATCAAAGAAACAATTTCTTAGTTGAAAAAAATTGGAAATAACTTACAAAACTCCAAGTTTTTCAAGCTTTTTCCTTTTTGTTTTTCATTTTTTCCTCTCAATCTTTTACTTAGTGAATTTTAGAAACTTTGTGTTGTTGTTGAAAAATAAAATAAAAAATATGTATATGTTGTTTATTGTTATTGTCGTGACTAACAATAATAACAATATAAAGTTTTTTCAATTTGTTTCATTTTGATTGGAACAAGTTTACTTGGTTAAAAGATAACACTTATCTAATATAAAGTAAACTTACAAGTTTTACCAATAATATCATGCCATTTCCAAAACAAAAATCATGACAAAGATATTTAGTTTTTAATTAATCTAATTATTTAATTATTAAATAATTAAATACAAATATCTTAAATAAATATATTATATTTACATTAAATATCTCAAATACATAAATTAATGATATATGTCAAACATCATAATTTGATAATTAATTAATGTGTATTTAATAATATCAAATATTAAATATAAATACACATTAATTAGAAAATTACCATTAGGTCCCTATCGCATGTATTTTTCGTTTAACCGTTAAACGACTTCTAAATAATCAGTATTATTCATAAAAGTCGCCCTAGTACTGTACGAGTATATTTCACTAGTGAGACTTTAGATTCAGACATATCAGTCACGAAATCAAATTTCATGTCCATAATTCACCCACCCGTAAATTATGATGAACACGGATAAACTCTCTGAACCATACAGGTCGAGATCATAACATACATATAATCCCTCCATCACAGGTATCCGGATTATTCCAGAGATATAGATATAAACGTCAAATCTTTATAAATATAATCACGTCGATGTTTCTATTAGCAATCCATTAATAACACTTAGAACTAATTTCTAAAGTGTCCCACGGGCCCATGGATTTAACAGATTGCTAATTCCATATTGAATACCTATACTTTGTACACATAACTGACGGATCTTTTCTTGATACACATATGATATCATGAGCATCAGTCCACACCCAACGAACATGGGAAGGTTTGATCTAAATAGATCGGTAATGTGACTACCATCTAAGTGTAGAGGATAACTCATATATCCACAGAGGTATCTTAAGTCAAAGAATCACTATGCTCACTCAACCCGAGAAGATTCTTATTGACGTTGGTGTACCATCCATTAAGAATCTTCGGTGTGTCGTTCAGTGTTTATCCGCTATAAACACCTACACGTCTATACGAGTCTCCAAGACTCATGGTTCATTAAGAAACCATCGAAATCCAAGATTCCAATATATGACATGTACCAGTCTCAACGGGTTTACTTTACTAACCAAGTAGTGTAAACCTTGACCAGGAACTGTCTAAGAATGACAAAGTCATAATACAACTCAATGTTAGTTACGACGCTTTTACAACAGTATCATCACTAATCATTCTAAGGTATACTATGTCTTTACCATATATGAGAGGATGTTATATAAAAGAAATTGTTTATTTTATTCATAATAAAATGTTACATTAGTATTTACAGGGGAATACATAATAACATTGGCGCTCAGAGCACCAACCCCAACAAAATCTCCCACTTGCTCTAGTGACAATATCGATTGTATCTAATACCCATCTACTCCACATGTTTATCAAATAACTTCGGAGGTATGGCATTGGTAAACGGGTCTCTTATATTATCTTCACTTGTTACCTTGCACACGATAATGTCCATTCGCGACACAGTCTCTCGAATGATATGGTACATTCGTTCCACATGCTTTGAATTCTGATGCGCCCTTGGTTCTTTTGCTTGTGCAATGACTCCAGTATTATCACAATATAACGGAATCAGATTCTCGATACTTGGGACTACTCCCAATTGTTAGGGTTTTAAGGGGGAATATCGGTAACGCAGCGGAATCGTGGAAAATTAAAATTTTCCGATTTCAAAATTTTTTCTCAGATCAATCAAATAAACTTATTTATTTAATTATCCAATTATCAAATTCTGAAAAATTACACAAGAGATCAAATTTCTTGGTAATTACCGAATTGCCCCAAAACTTTGTAAGTTTATCATTTTAGTCCAAAAGTTGTCAAATACAATTTTGGATGATTCTAAATCATTTCTAAAATATTTTTTCAACACATCTAAAGCATCAAAATCAGATTTCACAGAATTCCCAATTTTTCTGAAATTGCCGAGAGCACCCCCAATTTTCAATTTTTTATAATTTGGTCCTTTTGTTCAAAAACAAGCTAAGATCAAATCCAATTAACCCAAAATTTTACATCCATCATATTAATACCATAATACATCACATATATGAAAAGCCCCAAATTTGGAGAAGGTTATGAACCCTAATTTTTCAATTTCATCAAATTGTCCAATTTTACCAAATCTTTAAAATCCAACACTTTAATCCATTCAATACTTCACCAATCTACCCTCACCACTATGAAACAACTCTAGAACAATTCTAGGTCACCAATGAGTGGCTTACCAACTCTAGAATGGCAACTTGATTTTCTAAAAATCAAAAGTAAAGCTTTGAAACAATTTCAAGCTTCATTACATGCTTCAATCTTTCATCAAAGTTCACAACCATATAAACACAAACTATAAGAGTAGAGATAACATCAAAGCATCACTAAATGAAGCTAAGCATATTAGAAACATTTTCTATGTTGAAGACTTTAAAGAAAAACTTACAAAACAAGATTTTTCCAAGCTTTCTTCTTTAGCCTCCAAGTCTTTTCTCTCAACTTCTTTTATGTTTATTTGGTATCAAATGAACTTGTTAAACCCTAAAATGAAATGAAACAATATATACTTCACCAAAATAAGCCATTGGCCGAAATTGTGAAGAGAAAAAATAAAAATATCTAGATATTTTTACTTTGTTTCATTTAAAGGTTTAACAACTTGTTTTACTTTTATCATTACACTTTAATGATTCCAAACAAGTCAACAATGGCAACTTAAAAAATATAACACTTATATTTAATAAGTCATGGCCGAAAATTACAAAAATAAAAAGGAAATAGATATTTTCATTTTAACAATTAAAACAAATATCCAAGGAAGCCAAATTCAATTTGACAACCTTTTCCTTTAATGTAAAGTCAAACATTTACACTTATAATCATTTTCTAACTTTATCATTTGATGAGATATTTATATTTTAATTATATTAATCATTTAACAATTAAATAATTAATTAAATACGAATATATCAAATATATGTATTATATTTACTTTAAATATTTCAAATACATATATTAATGATATATGTCAAATACCTTTATTTGACAATTTATTAATGTGTACTTAATAATATCATATATTAAATACAAATACACATTAATTAGGAAATGACGGTTCGTCCCGTTCGCATGTATTTTTCGTTTAACGTGTAAACGATTTATAAATAATCAACATTATTCATAAAAGTTGCCCTAGTGCTCTACGAGTATATTTCATTAGTGAGACTCTCTAGATTCAGATATATCCGTCACAAAATCCAATTTCGTGTCCATAATTTACCCGCCCGTAAATTATGACGACCACATATAAACTAGCTGAATCATACAGGTCGAGGTCATTGCATACGTATAATCCCTCCGTCACAGGTATCCGGATAATCCCAGAGATATAGATGTAAATGTCAAATCTGTATAGGTATTATCCCGTCGACGTATCTATTAGTAATTTCTAAAAACATTCGGAACTTACTTCCGAAGTATACTGTGGCCACAGATTTAACAGACTGCTAATCATATATAGACTAACTATGCTCTGTACACAGAACTGACAGATCTTATCTTGATACACACTGGATATCCTGAACATCATTCTCCACCCAACGAACAGGCGGAGGTCTGATCTAAATAGATCGGTGACGTGACTGCCATCTAAGTGTGGAGGATGTCTCATACATCCACAATGGTATCTCAAGTCGAAGGACCACTATGTTACTCAACCCGAGAAGATTCTTATTGACGTTGGTGTACCATCCATTAAGAATCTTCGGTGAGTCGTTCAGTGTTTATCCACTATAAACACCTACACGTCTGTACGAGTCTCCCTAGACTCATGGTTCATTGGGATAAACCATCGGACCAAGTCTCGATATACGACATGTACTGGTCTCAACGGATTTGACTAACCGGCCTGTGTTAGTGAATCTTGACCAGGAACTATATTTGATAATATACATTTAGCAGTGACACTTCCCAATGTCAATTACAAACTAGCTTTGTAACTGTGTACTACATTATATATTATCGATTCTTTGTCTAATATTGTAACATCCCGCTTAAGCCAGGATGCTACCGCGGCAGGAGACAGGCTAAACCCGCCTCCATAAGCCTTTGACTCTGCCGAAATTTCGGCATGACCTCTGCTAAAATCGAGCAACCTGGATCAAAGTCCAGCACCTCAGACAATCTATAGGGCCCAATACACAACATGACACTAAAATAATAATCTCAAGACTTAATACAACTGGGCTCCGTGCCCGAAAATGCGTATAAACAAAAACTTTTACAAACTTAAACTCTGTACAACAACTCAATCTTATTCAACTTAAAACTCATTACAACCACACTTAGATTTCCCCCAAGACCTGGTGACTGGCTGACTGCAACGCTGCTATCCGGCTGCTCTGCAACTCTGAAATCCATAGCTGACCGTTCAGGTCGGCAACCTGCAAAACTCAAACACTGTTTTGGTGTGAGTCATTAGACTCAGTAAGTGACTATGCTCATTCCTTGAGTGTCAAACACAATCTTTATTACTGATCTTTATTATCTGTTCACATACATACTTTAAATCATGATTCTTGTTTACACTTTCAAACATTCATAACATACATCAAGATTTTATATTACCAATTTTCATATTAACAAACACCCATAATGCTTCCGCTACGCTACTCTAATTTCTCTTTATCTTTTGTACTTTCAAAGCTAATCTGGATGAGATATTTATAATAACTATCTTTCTTTAATTTTCTTGAAATATCATCAAATCGGATAACTAACATCTTATTTATGTTAACCATCTAATCCACTATCCATGGTTACATGCATGTGTTACTATTTAATCAAGACCATCATCCTTACAGTATGTTCTTTCTAAGTAAGCAAGCAACTCATGCAATCATCATTAATACATATTCATTCAAATAAGGTCATACTACCATGCACTCGTATTTACAACGTGATACTTCTATATGAACGTGCTATACACAAGATTAACCATATGTACATGCTGATGCAATCATGTCACAAATATTCATGTCAACTAAATGCTTTAAAATGATAACTAAAACATATGATTTAAATACGTAACTTGTGTAAACTATATTCTACTTATCATGCAATGCTTTCATAAGATACTTCTTGAAATCTTTTCTGAAATGCTGTTTTCGGAAAACTCTTTCTGAACTCTTTATCTGAAAGTTTCTTTCTGAAAACTCTTTTCTGAATGTTTTACTTGTAAACTAGTTTCTGCTTTAAAACTCTGAATCACTCGTAAAACGATATTTCTGAAAACTTTCTTTTCAAAAAGGCTCTTTCTGAAAACTGTATCTCTGTCTGAAAACCTGGACGTATGAGGGCGTTACGTATCGCCGTCCCCCCATACGCCTAACTGGAGCCAACAATGCAAATCCATGACCTTGGGGCGTTACGTATCGCCATCCCCCAAAGCATGCCACTACTGTCTCAGAACTGGTGGTCTTAGGGCGTTACGTATCGCCGTCCCCCAAGCCACAAACTGGAACTGGGGGTGCGGATCTATGCTACCACCCAAGTTCAAACTGGAGATCAGGTACACGATCCTATGCCGCCATCCTGTCTCATAAACTAGGATCTAGGGGCGTTACGTATCGCCGTCCCCCTAGTCCTCTACATGTGCACATGTCTCTCTGAATCCGTCAATTCCAACTGTATCTCTGTAATAGTTACATACTGGGGTGAGTTTTTACCTCATGCCCCGAAAACATAAAACCACATTTTATATCTCAAAACTGTAAAAACATTTTTCTGAAATACATTTCTTTCAGAAACATTTGAAACTTTTCTTTTAAAACCTCTTTGAATTTAAGAAAAAGACACATTCTTAGCTTTAACTCAACTTCTGAAAATCATAACATATGAGTATGCATATGCATCTCTTTTCTGCTCTACCTATAGTACAACATATTTCCATACTTGTATAAACATATATATTATTACCTATTAAGAACATATACATTAGTACTACTAAAATTTACCTCTATAATTATTAATCATAATTTCATAATTAAGCTTCTTATTTTTCACACTTTATTTTTATTTCAACTAACACATACACTCATATACAAGTTTAACATTATCTTAATAAGCTCCCATCACAAGGTAATAACTTGCCAAAACAGAACCTACCCTTACCCTACATCCATAATTGGCTAACAAACATTTTTAATTTCATAATCACCAGCCAGCATAAAGCATTACTCAATACACATAATATAATAATACATGCGTTATTTATTCCTTACAAACATTAGCTACACTAATAACTTAACATTAATATTATATGACAAAGTACACGCTATTACTAATCAAATTCCAAAGTTTATTAACTGCATAAACCTATCAATTTATCAAAACATAATACACATTCCTACTCATGCATTCATTTCGGCTAAGAACAAATATTTTCCTTCTGAAAACTTCCAACCCAATTCAAAGTATCGCAAAAGCTTATCATCTTCATCAACACGATAATAAGCCTAGACCAATAATAAACACTTAACCATATCTACATAATCAAGCTTGAATAATAATCAAACCCAACACAGAAACCAATTTTAAGCTTATATCAAGCCATTAACTCATAATACAAAATTTACTTAGTCATCAATTTCCCTTCAGTTCGGCCATAGAGTAAACCACACCCACTTGTAACTTAAATCAATTTCATCATTAAAACTGGATTCTAATACTGTAGATATGCTTTTATTAGCTCAAATTTTCAAACTCAATCATCTAACAATTCTATATTCTAGTTTCTCAAAATCCCCAAATTTTTCTAGGGTTATTACCGATTCTTCTCCTTCCTTAATCAATTTAATTTCTCCCAAATTCACACACAAAACTGAAATTAATTTACTCTAACCTGTCCTTAATCATCTAATTCATCTAATTTCTCAATTCCTTCTTCTTCTTTTTTTTTTTTTTTTTTTTTTTTACAAATCCAAAAACCATCAAACAAGAAAACCCAAGGAATTCACTGTCATAGTGTACTTACCATTTGCAAAACCCACTTTTCCTTCTTCTTTTTCCTCTCTTTTCTCTCCTATCTCAGCCTTTGCCTTCTTCTCCACTCTTTTCTGGTTTTCTTTATTTTTCTTCCATTATCACACTAAATGCCCAAATCTAATTTACATTTGGCACGGTTCTAACTCACTGCCTCACCCAAAATTTGAATCTCTTCAAACCCATTTGTTAAAATCAATTAAATTCAAGATAATAATAAGCATAGTATACTTACCTCTCCTCTGTTTCGGTATCTCTCTCTCTCTGAATCTCCCCTGCACAACCTCTGCTCTCTCCTCTCTATCTCGGTCTTCTTCCTCCATTTCCTCTTTTTCTTCATCTTCTCGGTTCCCACTCTCTCGGTCTCTGCTTCTTATTTCCCTCTCAGCTTTATTCTTCTTTTATTTTCTCAGTCTCTTTCCCTCTGGATCCCTCGTTTCTCCCTTCCTCTCTGCTTTTCGAATTTTCTTCCTTTCTCTCTTCTCTCTCTCTCCTGTTCTTTCTAATTTTGTGTGTGTTAAATGAATAGGTGTGTGTGTATATGAATAATACACGTGTATCTGTAGATAAACAATAATAATAATAATAACAATAAAGAAAAATCTAGATTTATCTACACTAATTTAATAAATTTCAAATCAATCCCTCAAGCTTAATTTAATATAAACTTATAATTAATTTCATGAAAAAGTTCCCATTTTACTTTTTAAAAAAAATAAACCTTGCCTTCAGACGCAGCCTCCCTTGCAAAATAAAATTTACACAACACGCTAAAATACCTCGGGATGTTACATTCACCCCTCCTTAAATAGGATTCGTCCTCGAATCTTGACCTGGGCATACCGAACCCGAACAGCAAGTAAAGACTGGTAATCAAACATCAAACAAAGACCGATATGGTCAAACAAAACACATACTTACTACGGTAGCCGAATATCCAGCAGCTGCAGTCACCGACACTCTGTCAACCTATGCTCTGATACCATCTTTGTAACATCCCATCCCGCTTAAGCCAGGATGCTACCGCAGGAGACAGGCTAAACCCGCCTCCATAAGCCTTGCCTTTGACTCTGCCGAAATTTCGGCATGACCTCTGCTAAAATCGAGCAACCTGGATCAAAGTCCAGCACCTCAGACAATCTATAGGGCCCAATACACAACATGACACTAAAATAATAATCTCAAGACTTAATACAACTGGGCTCCGTGCCCGAAAATGCGTATAAACAAAAACTTTTACAAACTTAAACTCTGTACAACAACTCAATCTTATTCAACTTAAAACTCATTACAACCACACTTAGATTTCCCCCAAGACCTGGTGACTGGCTGACTGCAACGCTGCTATCCGGCTGCTCTGCAACTCTGAAATCCATAGCTGACCGTTCAGGTCGGCAACCTGCAAAACTCAAACACTGTTTTGGTGTGAGTCATTAGACTCAGTAAGTGACTATGCTCATTCCTTGAGTGTCAAACACAATCTTTATTACTGATCTTTATTATCTGTTCACATACATACTTTAAATCATGATTCTTGTTTACACTTTCAAACATTCATAACATACATCAAGATTTTATATTACCAATTTTCATATTAACACCCATAATGCTTCCGCTACGCTACTCTAATTTCTCTTTATCTTTTGTACTTTCAAAGCTAATCTGGATGAGATATTTATAATAACTATCTTTCTTTAATTTTCTTGAAATATCATCAAATCGGATAACTAACATCTTATTTATGTTAACCATCTAATCCACTATCCATGGTTACATGCATGTGTTACTATTTAATCAAGACCATCATCCTTACAGTATGTTCTTTCTAAGTAAGCAAGCAACTCATGCAATCATCATTAATACATATTCATTCAAATAAGGTCATACTACCATGCACTCGTATTTACAACGTGATACTTCTATATGAACGTGCTATACACAAGATTAACCATATGTACATGCTGATGCAATCATGTCACAAATATTCATGTCAACTAAATGCTTTAAAATGATAACTAAAACATATGATTTAAATACGTAACTTGTAAACTATATTCTACTTATCATGCAATGCTTTCATAAGATACTTCTTGAAATCTTTTCTGAAATGCTGTTTTCGGAAAACTCTTTCTGAACTCTTTATCTGAAAGTTTCTTTCTGAAAACTCTTTTCTGAATGTTTTACTTGTAAACTAGTTTCTGCTTTAAAACTCTGAATCACTCGTAAAACGATATTTCTGAAAACTTTTTTCAAAAAGGCTCTTTTTGAAAACTGTATCTCTGTCTGAAAACCTGGACGTATGAGGGCGTTACGTATCGCCGTCCCCCCATACGCCTAACTGGAGCCAGCAATGCAAATCCATGACCTTGGGGCGTTACGTATCGCCGTCCCCCAAAGCATGCCACTACTGTCTCAGAACTGGTGGTCTTAGGGCGTTACGTATCGCCGTCCCCCAAGCCACAAACTGGAACTGGGGGTGCGGATCTATGCTACCACCCAAGTTCAAACTGGAGATCAGGTACACGATCCTATGCCGCCATCCTGTCTCATAAACTAGGATCTAGGGGCGTTACGTATCGCCGTCCCCCTAGTCCTCTACATGTGCACATGTCTCTCTGAATCCGTCAATTCCAACTGTATCTCTGTAATAGTTACATACTGGGGTGAGTTTTTACCTCATGCCCCGAAAACATAAAACCACATTTTATATCTCAAAACTGTAAAAACATTTTTCTGAAATACATTTCTTTCAGAAACATTTGAAACTTTTCTTTTAAAACCTCTTTGAATTTAAGAAAAAGACACATTCTTAGCTTTAACTCAACTTCTGAAAATCATAACATATGAGTATGCATATGCATCTCTTTTCTGCTCTACCTATAGTACAACATATTTCCATACTTGTATAAACATATATATTATTACCTATTAAGAACATATACATTAGTACTACTAAAATTTACCTCTATAATTATTAATCATAATTTCATAATTAAGCTTCTTATTTTTCACACTTTATTTTTATTTCAACTAACACATACACTCATATACAAGTTTAACATTATCTTAATAAGCTCCCATCACAAGGTAATAACTTGCCAAAACAGAACCTACCCTTACCCTACATCCATAATTGGCTAACAAACATTTTTAATTTCATAATCACCAGCCAGCATAAAGCATTACTCAATACACATAATATAATAATACATGCGTTATTTATTCCTTACAAACATTAGCTACACTAATAACTTAACATTAATATTATATGACAAAGTACACGCTATTACTAATCAAATTCCAAAGTTTATTAACTGCATAAACCTATCAATTTATCAAAACATAATACACATTCCTACTCATGCATTCATTTCGGCTAAGAACAAATATTTTCCTTCTGAAAACTTCCAACCCAATTCAAAATATCGCAAAAGCTTATCATCTTCATCAACACGATAATAAGCCTAGACCAAATAATAAACACTTAACCATATCTACATAATCAAGCTTGAATAATAATCAAACCCAACACAGAAACCAATTTTAAGCTTATATCAAGCCATTAACTCATAATACAAAATTTACTTAGTCATCAATTTCCCTTCAGTTCGGCCATAGAGTAAACCACACCCACTTGTAACTTAAATCAATTTCATCATTAAAACTGGATTCTAATACTGTAGATATGCTTTTATTAGCTCAAATTTTCAAACTCAATCATCTAACAATTCTATATTCTAGTTTCTCAAAATCCCCAAATTTTTCTAGGGTTATTACCGATTCTTCTCCTTCCTTAATCAATTTAATTTCTTCCCAAATTCACACACAAAACTGAAATTAATTTACTCTAACCTGTCCTTAATCATCTAATTCATCTAATTTCTCAATTCCTTCTTCTTCTTCTTTTTTTTTTTTTTTTTTTTTTTACAAATCCAAAAACCATCAAACAAGAAAACCCAAGGAATTCACTGTCATAGTGTACTTACCATTTGCAAAACCCACTTTTCCTTCTTCTTTTTCCTCTCTTTTCTCTCCTATCTCAGCCTTTGCCTTCTTCTCCACTCTTTTCTGGTTTTCTTTATTTTTCTTCCATTATCACACTAAATGCCCAAATCTAATTTACATTTGGCACGGTTCTAACTCACTGCCTCACCCAATATTTGAATCTCTTCAAACCCATTTGTTAAAATCAATTAAATTCAAGATAATAATAAGCATAGTATACTTACCTCCCTCTGTTTCGGTATCTCTCTCTCTCTGAATCTCCCCTGCACAACCTCTGCTCTCTCCTCTCTATCTCGGTCTTCTTCCTCCCTCTTCATTTCCTCTTTTTCTTCATCTTCTCGGTTCCCACTCTCTCGGTCTCTGCTTCTTTTTTCCCTCTCAGCTTTATTCTTCTTTTATTTTCTCAGTCTCTTTCCCTCTGGATCCCTCGTTTCTCCCTTCCTCTCTGCTTTTCGAATTTTTCTTTCTTTCCTTTCTCTCTTCTCTCTCTCTCCTGTTCTTTCTAATTTTGTGTGTGTTAAATGAATAGGTGTGTGTGTATATGAATAATACACGTGTATCTGTAGAAATAAACAATAATAATAATAATAACAATAAAGAAAAATCTAGATTTATCTACACTAATTTAATAAATTTCAAATCAATCCCTCAAGCTTAATTTAATATAAACTTATAATTAATTTCATGAAAAAGTTCCCATTTTACTTTTTAAAAAAAATAAACCTTGCCTTCAGACGCAGCCTCCCTTGCAAAATAAAATTTACACACACGCTAAAATACCTCGGGATGTTACAAATATATACATATCACTAACAACATTTAGTTTCAATCTAATCGTAATCAGATCGAATACGTATATAAAAACAAGAGTGTAACCATAAATAAGTAATATTATGGAAAAGAGGATGTTCGTATTAATGAATCAGACATAAATACGGTCCGGATTGGCGCTCTGAGCACCAACCCCAACAATTTCTCCCACTTGCTCTAGTGTCAATCCACGATATCATATACACATCTCAATGTGTATCGTATACACATGGCTCTCAAAAGCTCACCCAGTACTCAAGAGGTAGGCAACAAGAAGCAGGTCCGCTATAACATAATGAGTTTGTCAAACAAACCCAATCGTTTCCCATAACCAGTATCTTTCATATTTTTTAGAATCTAAATTATACATTAAATGAATCAGACACTACATCAGTATTGTGCTACAGCTACTGAGTTGTCCAAGTATTCAGGGATCAAATCCAAAATACTATGCGGACAACCGCAAGCACAACACCAATATAAAACTCTAATTTATAAGGTCACTATGCAACTTCATAAGTCAATACTTCGTAAGTTGCATCTAATTCCCTAAATAGTAGAATCCTTCGTAACACTCACTCTTTATGACGTAGACTGTCTAACGTCATAATTAGTCTCAAAACTAATATGACCCTATTGGTTGTAGAATGTATTCTTCATGAATTAGAAACTCGTTCTTAATATCTCAAATATCACAAAGAACGTGTTTCAAGATCCACCCTATGGTCTATAGGATATCAAAATAACTCGTAATAATTACGATTAAATCGATATCTACAATCGCACATTATAAAGTGTTTATTATGTCATCATCAAATGATACATAAGATTGATTAGACATTCTAATCAATATCTCTTTCGAAAAAGGAATCATCATTTAAGAAAGATGAATACTTTATATAAGACACACAATAACTGTCCAACAGTTATACTAACTGTCATACAGATAGCCTAGTTATGTCTCTTATTAGATCATATCTAATGTACGACTAATAGGAGTATCTCACAAGTCTCCAAGTTTTATATCATATATAAAACTTTATATCAAATATAACAGAGACTACTCTCACTGCTTTCACGGAGTAAAGAAGACTTAGATAAATCTTTTACCTTACAAAAATCTCATTATTACTATAATAATGATAATGTGTTAGGATATATAACACTAGAAAGTAATTTGTACGCTCCCACTAACCCTTCAAGCACATATGTATTCTCTATACTTTGATAAAATCATACAATCTGACTGATGTCAAATATAGAGAACACGGACTTCCGGAAGACTTATTCGAGTCTACAATAGGCTCTATAAGCTAGCACACTAACTGCAATCTCAGCAGAACACAAACTCTAGGGCCATTCCAGAATGAACTCTTCAAATGAAGAAATCACAATTGATCTCTTATCTGAATAAGTCATTCAAAAAACGCCACTTTGCATTCTTTAGCTAAAATGTACAGTTTAATATCAACATTAACCAATATATCTTTAATTGTTCAATTAGTGTGACTAGAGACAAGTTTCCTCAGAATCTACAATAGATTGATGAGTATAACTTTTCTCACTGTCATACTGTAAAGGTCAAACCTTTAATAAGCTCACACTGTTTTCGCTGCGCAAACAATTAGCACATTTCATGAACTAATTCATAATGAAAGCTTAATCAAGTTCAAAACTTGATCGTAGTAAGTTATGAACGATCTTACATGTATGGTTCAATGGTGAACTTCAGAATCGATATCAAATATCGTTTCCATTATAAGTTATAGGATAATTTTCTTCAATAAGAAAACAACAGAATCATTAAGTATCAAATACTCGTAAATGATTCTGATATCCTATTAGACTTATATAGAAGATGTATTAGGGTTGTTTCATCTTATTAATTATGTAGTTCCAATTATAGTTTATCATTCTCACAATTGACTTCAATAAGTCAAGTCTTTTTATACAATGATTAACATCAGATGTTACACACCAAATAATAAAACAATTTTATTACTTAGGATCATGGAAAAGATATTCTATCAAATAGAATACAATATTCTATTAAACAGAATAAACGATAAACTTTTACTTATACCTCCGAGGTGTAAGTAATTTCCATTATATAACTATTATATAAAAGAAAGATTCAAATCTTAAACTTTTCAAGATTCAAATTTTTTACATATACATATCATATATGCAACTGTAGAAAATAATGGAACATTAATTAAAGAGATGGATTAGTGTTACTGGAGCATAACCCCAAGAGTATTGAAACTAATTCGGTAACATTCAATATCAAACAAATCAAATCATATAAGATTCAATTACTCCCACTACTCAATTCCATCAAGATGGAATCGTAGAAGAATCATATTCACTGAATAGCCTTAGAACTAATTGCTTTAAATTCATATGTTTGATCGTATAAAATATCTTTAAACAATTCAAAGACTTGTTATGAATTTTAAGGATCAAGTTTTCAAAATTTCAGATTGAATATATTTGAGCAAGTCAAAAAATGTTCAATCTACGTTTCATCAGAACAGATTGAAAGTTCTTGATCATTTCAAGACGTTCAATATGTGTTCTTTCAGAAACACGTAACTAAGTTATGACAATTCATAAACTAAGTTACGAAGTAAAGAAAACTACCTTAAGCAATTATTATTTATTTAACTACATACATCTAATGTATCAGTTAAATAAATCTGGTGGTCCAATGACAAATCATTGGTTAAACGAGATTTTAATCACCTTCCCGATTACAATATTCATTAAATGGATATGGATATGTGGTGTGATGTTGTATTAAACTATCCTTCACCATACGGAATAAACATCTAATGCTTAAGTGATTAAACTCATAAAGCACCGTTCTAAATTATTTACTTTACCGAATAATTTTTCTTAATGTTTATCTTTACGTCAATGACACTACTAGTTATATTTAAAATATATAACAATTGTTTATAAAGAACAAGTAACTCTCCAATAGTCGCAAGTTCCGATATCAAATATCAAAATAATCGTTAACTAATATTTTAAATAACTAGACGGGAGATCTGGTATCCAAAACATATAGTTGTGGTATTGTGAAAATCGATATTTTCTATACACAACTATACGCATCTCCTTTCTTTAGCTTTACTATTTGCATTCAACTATTCACAACAATTGTAAATAATTGATTAGCAAATTGTGTCAGATACATTACCTCTAAAGGTCATTAAAGCTAAGAAACGTCATTACTAGATAAACAAATACCTAATGAGGCTTTCTTAATACGAGTCAAGACTCTCGAGACATGAACTAATTCAAGTCAATTCTTACTGCATAAGAAACTATTCTCTCTAAAGTATTATATCCTAAAAAGGATATCTATCTAGATTATCTATCATGACTTAGAAACTAAGTCATTAACCATCTTGATTTTTGAAGAAAATCGGAACAATAGTTCCCGATGGTTTAGACCAATCTAATAATATCCTAGTCTAGTAGTATCTAGAACCTATTCTAGAATAACTGCAACCAAGAGTCAAGTCAGATACATATCAAACTATGTGTGCAGTGAATTAAAAGTTTAATTATATCTAATATAGATTAAGAAAACAAACAAGCGGCTATTTCTATAACAATACACACTGCCTAAGTTATAGAATTTTTAAACTTAGCAGTGCCTCCCACTATTTTACGTAATACTGTAATCCGCAACAGAAAAATGAGAATTCAATAATTAAATTGAATTTCATAACGGGAAGATGACCCCATGAATATATTTCGACTCACAGCAGAGGCACGGTCTCGCCTACGTATATTCACAGGTAGACAACTCATTGTCAATCACTCACTAGTGACTCCTGGGTTTCCGGTCCTGGTCGTTTCTCGTTGTCGCTGCTAAGGCAGGAGACGTACCAAGGTTAAACTCGTCAATGATAAACTCAAGTTACGTGCGTAACCCTGACAGCTAGGGCACGTTCAGGATTCCACTTTCGCTTGAATTTATCTAGTATCTAATATACATCCGGCATAAATAAATCTCTATCGGCTACACCCTCACAGCAGAGGCACGGTCTCAGATGTAGTCACGAAAAAATATTTATAAACAGTATTGACAAGACGGACCAAGAAACAAGTATTCCAAATACCAGTTACTTTAAAACCTTATTAAGCGGGGATATTCCATAAAGTGTCATACACTTTAAATTTAATCAAATAAAATGAAAGCATGCATGTATCAAGTAAAGGAAAGAACAAGCACTAGATTTTAAAGGGCTAATCATATCGGGGTGTCCAGAATCAGACTCGCTCTGATACCATTTTTTGTTGGGGTTTTAAGGGGGAATATCGGTAACGCAGCGGAATCGCGGAAAATCAAAATTTTCCGATTTCAAATTTTTTTCTCGGATCAATCAAATAAACTTATTTATTTAATTATCCAATTATCAAATTCTGAAAAATTACACAAGAGATCAAATTTCTGGATAATTACCGAATTGCCCCAAAACTTTGTAAGTTTATCATTTTAGTCCAAAAGTTGTCAAATACAATTTTGGATGATTCTAAATCATTTCTAAAATGTTTTTCAACACATCTAAAGCATCAAAATCAGATTTCACACAAATCCCCATTTTTTCTGAAATTGCTGAGAGCACCCTCAATTTTCAGTTTTTTACAATTTGGTCCTTTTGTTCAAAAACAAGCCAAGATCAAATCCAATTAACCCAAAATTTTACATGCATCATATTCATACCATAATACATCACATATATGAAAAGCCCTAAATTTGGAAAAGGTTATGAACCCTAATTTTTCAATTTCATCAAATTGTCCAATTTTACCAAATCTTTAAAATCCAACACTTTAATCCTTTCAATACTTCACCAATCTAGCCTCACCACTTTGAAACAACTATATAACAATTATAGGTCACCAAGGAGTAGCTTACCAACTCTAGAATGGCAACTTGATTTTCTAAAAATCAAAAATAAAGCTTTAAAACAATTTCAAGCTTACTTACATGCTTCAATTTTTCATCAAAGTTCACAACCATATAAACACAAACTATAAGAGTAGAGATAACATCAAAGCATCACTAAATGAAGCTAAGCATATTAGAAATATTTTCTATGTTGAAGACTTTAAAGAAAAACTTACAAAAACAAGATTTTGTCCAAGCTTTCTTCTTTAGCCTCCAAGTCTTTTCTCTCAACTTCTTTTATGTTTATTTGGTATAAAATGAACTTGTTAAACCCTAAAATGAAATGAAACAATATATACTTCACCAAAATAAGCCCTTGGCCGAAATTTTGAAGAGAAAAAATAAAAATATCTAGATATTTTTACTTTGTTTCATTTAAAGGTTTATCAACTTGTTTTACTTTTATCATTACACTTTAATAACTCCAAACAAGTCAACAATGGCAACTTAAAAAATATAACACTTATATTTAATAAGTCATGGCCGAAAATTAAAAAAATAAAAAGGAAATAGATATTTTCAATTTTAACAATTAAAACAAATATCCAAGGAAGTCAAATTCAATTTGACAACCTTTTCCTTTAATGTAAAGTCAAACATTTACACTTATAATCATTTCCTAACTTTATCATTTGATGAGATATTTATATTTTAATTATATTAATCATTTAACAATTAAAATAATTAATTAAATACAAATATATCAATTATATGTATTATATTTACTTTAAATATTCAAATACATATATTAATGATATATGTCAAATACCTTTATTTGACAATTTATTAATGTGTATTTAATAATATCATATATTAAATACAAATACACATTAATTAGGAAATGACGGTTTGACCCGTTCGCATGTATTTTTCATTTAACGTTTAAACGATTTATAAATAATCAACATTATTCATAAAAGTTGCCATAGTGCTCTACGAGTATATTTCATTAGTGAGACTCTCTAGATTCAGATATATCCGTCACAAAATCCAATTCGTGTCCATAATTTACCCGCCCGTAAATTATGACGACCACATATAAACTAGCTGAATCATACAGGTCGAGGTCATTGCATACGTATAATCCCTCCGTCACAGGTATCCGGATAATCCCAGAGATATAGATGTAAATGTCAAATCTGTATAGGTATTATCCCGTCGACGTATCTATTAGTAATTTCTAAAAACATTCGGAACTTACTTCCGAAGTATACTGTGGCCACAGATTTAACAGACTGCTAATCATATATAGACTAACTATGCTCTGTACACAGAACTGACAGATATCTTATCTTGATACACACAGGATATCCTGAACATCATTCTCCACCCAACGAACAGGCGGAGGTCTGATCTAAATAGATCGGTGACGTGACTGTCATCTAAGTGTGGAGGATGTCTCATACATCCACAGTTGTATCTCAAGTCGAAGGACCACTATGCTACTCAACCCGAGAAGATTCTTATTGACGTTGGTGTACCATCTATTAAGAATCTTTGGTGAGTCGTTCAGTGTTTATCCACTATAAACACCTACACGTCTATACGAGTTTCCCTAGACTCATGGTTCATTGTGATAAACCATCGGACCAATTCTCGATATACGACATGTACTGGTCTCAACGGATTTGACTAACCGACCCGTGTTAGTGAATCTTGACCAGGAACTATATTTGATAATATACATTTAGCAGTGACATTTCCCAATGTCAATTACAAACTAGCTTTGTAACTGTGTATTGCATTATATATTATCAAGTCTTTGTCTAATATATACATATCACTAAACAACATTTAGTTTCAATCTAATGGTAATCAGATCGAATACGTATATAAAAACAAGAGGTGCAACCATAAATAAGTAATATTATGGAAAAGAGGATGTTCGTATTAATGAATCAGACATAAATACGGTCCGGATTGGCGCTCTGAGCACCAACCCCAACCCCAACCCCAATTCTGTGATAAAGTTCATAAACCATACAGCTTCCTTTGCAGCTTTAGAAGCTGCTATATACTCTGCCTCTATTGTGGAATCAGCTGTCAACCCCTGTTTGGAACTCTTCCAACAAACTGCATCTCCATTATGGGTAAACACGAATCCTGATGTAAATTTTCTATCATCAGGATCCGATTGGAAATCGGAATCCGTATACCCATTAACTTGGAGTTCGTTTCCTCCATAGATAATAAACTTATCCCTAGTACCTTTAAGATACTTGAGGATATGTTTAATGGCCATCCAATGGTCATTTCCTGGATTGGACTGATACCTGCTTATCACACTAACTGCGAAGCTGATATCAGGCCTAGTATATAACATGGCATACATGATGCTACCCAAACATGAATCATAAGGCTGATTAGACATTCTAATTTTCTCATCATCTATTTACGGACACATTTTCTTCGGAAGATATAAGCCATGTCTGAACGGTATGTTTGTTGTCTTACAGTTACCAAAAATATACCGTTCTAAGATCTTATCTATGTACGTTGATTGGGATAACCCCATAAGCTTCCTTTCTCTATCTCTATAGAGTTTTATGCCTAAGACATAAGAAGTTTTACACAGGTCCTTCATGGAGAAATTCTTATAGATGTAAGCTTTGACGTCTTGCATCATCCTGATATCATTCCCATTGATAAGAATGTCGTCAACATAGAGAATTAAAAATACCACCATACTCCCACTAGCCTTCTTATACACACAGGATTCTTCCGAATTCTTGAGAAAACCAGAAAATTTGATTATCTCGTCGAATCGAAGATTCTAACTTCGTGAAGCCTATTTAAGTCCATAAATGGACTTCTTCAACTTGAATACCATGCCCGAGTTCTCGCTAGATGTAAAACCCTCCGGATTTTCCATATAGATTTCTTCATCAAGAAATCCATTTAGAAAAGCCGTTTTGACATCCATTTGCCAAATCTCGTAATCATGGTAAGCGGCTATAGACAACAAAATCCTTATAGACTTTATCATTTCAACTGGCGAAAAAATTTCATCGTAGTCGAAACCAGGTCGCTGCGAGTAACCTTTAGCTACCAGTTAGGCCTTAAAAGTTTCAACCTTTCCATCGGGCCCTCGCTTCCTTTTGTAAATCTAGTTACAACAGATAGGAACAATTCCTTCAGGAAGCGAAACCAAGTTCCAAAATGATTTTCATGCATTGAGTCCATCTCGGATTTCATGGAGTCTTGCCACTTCATGGAGTCGATGTCCAACATCGATTCTCTATAGGTAAAATGGTCAGTCTCTTCAACTAAGAGAACATCGAGACTCTTTTCTTGTATCAAATACAAGCGTTCAGGAGGCCTAGATACCCTTTATAACCTACAGAGTGTGTGTGTTGAAGGTTCTTCATCTTCTTGAAATTCAGGTTCCTTCATTGGTTCATTGGTATCAGGTTGTTCTTATTCAAGTTTAACATGTCTATGATCACCACATTCAGACAAAAATTCAATTTCTAGAAATTTTGTGAAGCGAGCTACGAATACATTTCGATTCTCGGTATCATAGAACAAATATCCTTTCGTATTTTGAAGGATATCCAACAAACATAAACTTCTACCCTCGAGGAAAAAGCTTATTCTGTTGAGTCATCCTGACATATGCATGACACCCTCAAATCTTAATATAACTAAGATTTGGTTTCCTACCGGTCCATATCTCATACAAAGTCGTATGAACAGCTTTGGAATGAATCTTATTCAGGAGATGAGCGGCAGTTAAAAGAGCATAGCCCCATAAGTGATAGGGCAAATCTGTATACTCAACATCGATCGGACCATATCCAATAATGTATGATTTCTCTTCTCTGACACTCTATTGTGTTGCAGAGTGCCCAAAGGAGTATATTGAGCGAGAATCTCATTCTCCTTTAAATACTCAGTGAACTTTCCACTCATATATTCACCACCTCGATCAGATCGAAGGCATTTAATATATCGGCCAGTCTCCTTTTCAACTTCATTTCAGAATTCTTTGAACTTTTCAAAGGTTTCCGATTTATGTTTCACCAAATAAACATAACCGTACCGTAACACATCATCGGTAAAGGTAACAAAGTAAGAAAAACCATTGGGAGTAGTTTGACTCATGAGACCACATACATTAGAATGTATGAGTTCTAATAGGTCAGTTGCTCGGTGTCCAACACCCGAAAATGAGGCTTTGGTCATTTTACCGTGAATGCAAGATTCACAAGTTGGATGAGGTTCAATGGTGAGATCATGTATCAAACCATTCCTGACCAACTGGGTTAGGCGTTTCACTTCTATATGACCCAACCTCATGTGACACAGTTCAATATTATTTATATCAGATTTTTTACGTTTATTAATTCCAGTATTAAAGATATCTTGTGAGGTACGTAATATGTAATGACCATGCTCATTTGGACAACAAATGATCTGAATATTATTTCTATTATATAAATACAAAGAACGATTCTTAATATTTACAATATATCCTTCAGTATCTAATATAAAAAGAGACATAATATTCGCCATACATCCTGGTACAAAAAAGCATTCATTTAATAAAAGTCTCCCACTGGGTATGGGAATCTCCCATATACCCACTGCAACCGCATCCAGAGAGTCGCCACTACCAAATTGCAACTGTATCTCCCCAGATTTCAACCGTCTACTTTCCGTCAGCACCTGCAACATATTGCAAATGTGAATAGGACAAACAGAATCTAAAATCCAATTATATGTCATAGCTTCACAAGCCAATGAGATATCAATAATATGAAAAATAAAAGTACCTGATATCGATGTTTTTTCCTTCATGATCTAGGCAAGGTAGTCTGGACAGTTCCTCTTCTAGTGCCCGACCTTCTGGCAGTGATGGCATTTATCTTCAGAAGCTCTCTTGGGCTTCTCTACCTTAACATGCGGAGGAACATTGAAACCTTTCTTCTTCTTTCCTTTAGTCTTCTTCCTCTTCGACTTGGATTGAGAAGAAGCATAAAATGAAGTGGGTTTCGGAAGGCGAGTCATAACTCCATTCTTTAAATCTTCCTCCGCTATGAGAAGCATCCTATGAAACTCACGGTAAGAGCAGTGAATCTCATTCATGTTCAAATACATGACAAACTGGCGATATGACGCTGGGAGCGAACCGAGAATGACACTCTGTCCTAGAGTATCATTGAGAAGGAAGTCAATGTGCCTCAATTGGTCGATCAAATTGATCAAATAAAGCACATGCGGGCTCACAGCCTGCCCCTCATCAAGTTTAGAATGGAATAATTTCATTGCAACTCTATGAACCACGACCTGTTCCTGGTTCATGAACGATTCACGAAGTTGTGTCATCATGCTATATGCATCGTGCATCTCAAAGTATTGCCTCTTCAGTTCAGAAGAAATAGAACTGAGAATGAATGATTTAACTCTTAAATCATCATCTTTCCATTTACGGAAAGTCTCCATCTCTTCAGGCGATGAATCCGGAGATATAGCAAGCGGTAATGGACTGTCCAAAATGTATCCCAGCTTTTCGAATCCGAGGACAATCCTCAAATCCATATCCCAATCTGTAAAGTTCTCAGCGCCCTTAAGCTTATTTGTATCAAGCATACAAGCAAAAGGATTGGTTGAAGGTGCCGCCATCGTAAATCTATCAAATAGACAGTGAATCAATGGTTAGCAGAAAAATAGTTTCATATTATATTATAATACATCTCCCATTATTTCATGCAAAATTGTAATCCCCAAACAGAATACAAAAACATGCGATAATCAAATCATAATATAATAGTGAGAGGTGGACCCTATGAATATATTTCAGCTCACAGTTTTGGCACGTTCTCGCCTACGTATATTCATTAGGTAGACAACTCATTGTCGATCACTCAATAGTGACTCTTGGGGTTTTCGGTTCTGGTCGTTTCTCGTTGTGACAACTTTGGCACGTTCACAAGGAGTCGTACCAAGGTTAGACTTGTCCATGATAAATTCAAGATACTTGCGTAACCCTAACAGCTTTGGCACGTTCAAGATTCCACTTTCGCTTGAATTCACCTAATATCAAATATATCCGGTACATATAAATTTCTACCGGCCATATCCACACAGCTTTGGCACGTTCTCGGATGTAGTCGCAGAAAATTTATCGATAAGCAATATTGACAGGACGAACCAATTAATATGCATCAAATACATATTAAATAAAAACCTTATTTTAAATAGGGATTTTTCCGCAAAAGATGCTTTTACTTTATTTAATCAAATTAAATAAACACATGCATGTATAAAGTAAAGACTAAATTAAACATTGAATTTTAAAGGCATAATCATATCGGGTGTCCAGAATCAGACTCGCTCTAATATCGTTTTGTTGGGGTTTCTTTAGGGAATTACCGGGTTAGCGCTGCGGAACGCGAAAAATCTCATTGGATCAATTAAATAAACTTATTTATTTAATTACCCAATACTTAAAATCTTAAATTTTAACCCAAGAAATCAAATTTCCTTTAATTATCGAATTTGCCCATATTTTTACATTTTGATCATTTTGGTCCTTAAATTATCAAAAACATATTTAATTGATTCCAAATCAATACCAAAATGATTTATAGATGTCTAATACATGAAAATGTAAATTGCAACAAAAATCTCAAATTTTTTACAATTGCCGAACAGTCCCAAGATTTTCAGGATTTGCAATTTGGTCATTTTTAGTTCAAAACATGTCAAGATCAAATCCAATCAATCCCAAATTTAATCTACATCATATATACATCAAATTACATCACATATATGAAAAGCCCCAAATTTGATAAGGGTTATGAACCATAAATTTATAATTTCCACAAATTGACATATTAAACCAAATTAAACAAAATAAACGTAATCACTACTATTAAGCTTAATTATTAAACATACATGCTAAACACCTTCAAACAAGTTTCCAATAATTCACATAATTGAATATTAGAGAAAATTATAAACTATACAAGTTAAAGTATAAAATCAAAGAAACAATTTCTCAGTTGAAGAAAGTTGGAAATAACTTACAAAACTCCAAGTTTTTCAAGCTTTTTACTTTTTGTTCTTCACTTTTTCCTCTCAATCTTTTACTTAATGAATTTTAGAAACCTTGTGTTGTTGTTGAAAAATAAAATAAAAAATAATTATATGTTGTTTATTGTCATTGTCGTGAATAACAATAATAACAATATAAAGTTTTTCAATTTGTTTCATTTTGATTGGAACAAGTTTACTTAATTAAAAGATAACACTTATCTAATATAAAGTAAACTTACAAGTGTTACCAATAATATCATGCCATTTCCAAAACACAAATCATGACAACGATATTTAGTTTTTAATTAATTTAATAATTAAATAATTAAATACAAATATCTTAAATAAATGTATTATATTTACATTAAATATCTCAAATATATATTAATGATATATGTCAAATATCATAATTTGATAATTAATTAATGTGTATTTAATAATATCAAATATTAAATACAAATACACATTAATTAAGAAATTACCATTAGGTCCCTATCGCATGTATTTTTCGTTTAACTGTTAAACGACTTATAAATAATCAGTATTATTCATAAAAGTTTCTCTAGTGCTCTACGAGTATATTTCACTAGTGAGACTCGCTAGATTCAGACATATCCATCACGAAATCAAATTTCGTGTCTATAATTCACTCACCCGTAAATTATGACGAACACGGATAGACTCTCTGAACCATACGGGTCGAGGTCATAGCATACATATAATCCTTCTGTCACAGGTATTCAGATTATTCCAGAGATATACATATAAACGACAAATTTCTATAGATATAATCACGTCGACGTTTCTATTAGCAATCATTTAATAACACTTAGAACTAATTTCTACAGTATACCACGAGCCCATGGAATAAACAGATTGCTAATTCCATATTGAATACCTATGCTCTGTAACAGAACTGACGGATTCTTCTTGATACACATAGGATATCCTGAGCATCTGTCCACACCCAACGAATAGGCGGAGGTCTAATCTAAATAGATCGGTGACGTGACTGTCATCTAAGTATGAAGGATAACTCATATATCTAAAGTGGTATCTCAAGTCAAAGAATTACTATGCTCACTCAACCCAAGAAGATTTTTATTGACGTTGGTGTACCATCCATTAAGATTCTTCGGTGAGTCGTTCAATATTTATCGGCTATAAACACCTACACGTCTATACGAGTCTCCAAGACTCATGGTTCATTGATAAACCATCGGAATCCAAGATTCCAATATGCGACATGTACCAGTCTCAAAGGGTTTACTTTACTCATCAAGTAGTGTAAACCTTGACCAGGAACTGTCTAAGAATGACAACGTCATGATACAACTCAATGTTAGTTACAACGCTTTTGCAACAGTATCATAACTAATCATTCTAAGGTCTGTTACGTTTTTACCATATTTAAGAGGATGTTATATAAAAGAAATTATTTATTTTATTCATAATAAAATGGTACATTAGTATTTACAGGGAAATACATAATAAAATTTGTGCTCAGAGTATCAACCCTAACAACAGAAGCATTAAAATTAAGATTCAATAAACAAGCCAAAGTATCACACATAATATAATTAAATCAATTATTAAACTTATGAATATTGTGTTTCATCACTTCCCTAGATTAAAAATAAAATATTAGGGGTTAGGGGATCAACCTTTAATATTTCAAATTTAGAAATCTCCCTTATTATAATATATAAATTTGTATTATATTACCAACCGACCATATATGTGGTATCCCGATTAAGTTATGTGATAATTAATTCCAACCGACCATAAAGATGGTATCCAATTAAGTCAGGTTAAAATTAATTTAATTAAGTCCAACCGACCATAAAAGCGGTATCCAATTAAGTCAGGTTTTAAGATAATTTATATATTATAATTTAAGGGAGATTAATCTAAATTATCATAATAAAAGTTTCATCTTTTCCCGAGCGGAAATTAACTACAAAACATAAAATAAATAAACTATTATTACAACTACTAAAAATAAAAATACATTATTATTAATATATACAAACAAGATACAATCTTTAAATCCTTATTAAGAACCTTAAGGAAATTATGAATTTGGAAAATGAAATCAGCTTCTATTTATAGGCAAAATTCGGGTTTGTGCGTCGCGACGCGCGTTGATTGCTGACATCTGTACATGTTTTGCATGAGATGTTGACATGTGGCACGCATTTGTCGGAAAACTGAATTATTGGCTCGGTGTCGCGACGCATTGAGGGTTGGCGTCGCGACGCTGATGTCATGATGATGCAAGTGATGACGCGTGTCGGTAGGTTGAATTATTGGCTGACATCATGATGACGCAAGTGATGACACACGTGATGACGTGGTGATGACGCGTGTCAGCATCTGAATTATTGAGGCGCGTCGCGACGCAAAGAAGTGTGCGCGGCGCGACACGTTAACAATGAATTTCCATTTTTGCCTTTTTTGTCCGTTTTTTCATCGTTTTAGCCCCAAGTTGATTCTATTGAGTCCCAAAACTTTATTTATTTGCAAAATAAGCAAAAACACATCAAAACTTTCATAAAACCCGAGAAACCATACAAAGTATTAGGTCAAATGGGCGGTAAATAGTGATATATTTTTCACTCATCAAGAATCGAATAGGAATTTAACCTCATTGATTCGTTTATTCATTTAGGATTCGTTTTATTTTCTTTTACTAGTTATTATTATTTTCCAATTGAGACTCGATAAATTATGACAAATTATCATATAAAATATAATATTATCAATATTTGGTGAGATATTTTGTAAATATATTAATTACATATGTATATATTTATGAAAAAATAATGTAAATAAATTATGGTAAATTATGTTATTGAATAATACCATGACTAAATGAAAATTTGTATTCGATTCGTTTAATAAACGAATCGAATATGAATCCATCCCATTTTGATTCGATTCGTTTAGAATTCGATACAAATTCGATTTGTTAATTCATTTTGCCACCCCTAATAATTATTTATATTTGAAAAAAAAAAATTCATTTTTATCCTTTATGATCCAAATACAAATAATTGTGTAAATAATTATGCAAACATCATTTTTATTTATAAACAATGTCACTAGGGAAAAGTACTAAAACTACAAATTATATATCTTTCATATAAAAAATATACCAATTATAAATCATTTTTCAGAGCAGACAACCACACATTTAAAATTTAAAACTTAAGCGTTATACAATAACTATAATTTAGCGCAATGTAGTGTGTTTGGTGCTATACAACACTTAACATTATTATTTAAACTATTTTAGTGGGAAAGAAATATTGATAAAGTTTATTTATATTTATTATTAACTTACATAAAGAGTAAAAACCGGCTTATAAGATAAAAATGTATAACTCATAAGCTTATAAACATGTACATTTAATTTTATAATTTTACCTAATGACTAATGTAAAATTTAGAATCTTAATAATATATAACAAAACTTCAAATAAATAATATGGATGACACTATGCAAATAAATCAAAGTTGAGAATAAGTTTCCCAGAATGACCATGGAAAAAACATTTTAGCCCTTGTCTCTCCATTAATATTAGAGCAATGTTATGTTATAGCAAAATAATGAAATATTGTCCCAAGAGTGTGGTTTGGTGGTGTAGGATTCAGGACCTCGCTTTGAGGTTTTGGGTTCGAATTCAAGGAGTGCGTTTCTTATAAGAATCTGGGACAATCCGAGAATTTTACATACTTTACTTAAGTTCGAAATGGGTGATTTGACGGCAGAGATTTCCAAAGATTCTTAAAAAAAAAAGAAGGTATTTTTATATCTCTTTGTGTTAGTGGTGGGGATTCCTAACTTTACCTATTCATCTTCAAGCTATAAATAAGCATATATATTTTTTTGTATTGTTCTCTTCTCTTTTTAATTAATTGAAAACAAACAAACAAAAAAAATGTGGGCCTTGCATAAGTGGGATGTCACGCGTGCCACGTGTTGGTTGAAGAAGATGCTTATGTATCACGCATGAGATCTTTGCAAGTGGAAATCTGATGTAATTGCACATAGAAAAATAGAATTTTTTTTTTTAATTTTAATTTTTAATATAAGTTCATTCTTGTTTAGATTTTGCAATGACCAAACATTTTGCACTTCCTTCATATTAAAAATATTGCCACTGGCCACATTTGGATATGTTGGAAATTCTTTTATTTTGTTTTATTTTGAAATTTTACTATTAAATCACTCGATTCGGGATTAAACGGAATATATAAAATTTTCGATAAAATTTAAATAATTAAATTTTAAATCTTATGTTATGAAGCCACACACTTTTTTAAACAAATTATGATGATGTGCCCGCGCTCGTAAAGCTAAATATTGCTTCAGTTTGAATTAGGTTAAACTTCAAGCGGATGTTTTAATTTTTTAGTGGTAAATTTGATTTTTTGAAGCAGCTTTTTTTTTCTTTTGTTTTGTTTTTTTTTTTAACTATCTATCACTGTTCAAATCTTAAAGAATATATGGATTTAATAATTAATTTAAAGGTGGCAGAAAAGCCCGGGCCCGGGCTCGGTCCGGCCCGGCCGAGCCCACCCGGGGTAAAAAAAAAACTCGGGCCGGGCCCTAAAATGGTAAGCCCGGCTATGGCATGTAGCATTTAAATCGTTAATTTATCGATGAAATTTTTGATTTATTTGTGAATTGTCTTTACATATAGTGTGAATATATTTACATATAGTATGAATATATTTCGTATTTGTATGTTTTTAATTTATTTTTTTTAAAAACGGGCCGGATAAAGCCCGGGCCCGCCCAGAAAACACCCTGGCCGGGCTTTTCCCGGACCCAGGCTTTTTTTTGCTTTGCCGGGCTGGGCTAATGGTATTTTTATAATTTGAGACCATTGGTCATAATATAATATTATAATAATATAAAAAATTTGAGATCATTATCTATTAATTTTTAGGAATTATAATAAAAAAATATTTAAAGACTATATGCGGATACCTCACCCCGATACCGGCCATGGCAAGATTAATAGTTATATGAGGTAGGAAATCAATAAATCAAATTGGGATTATAAAACATTTGTTGCACTTCAAAAGAAAAATGAAGGTTGAAAAGATATATGGGGATTTTTTTTTAAATTATTTTAATTTATACATTAAAGAAATCTCCATCTCAATCTTCTCTAACTTTACAACGATATATATCAGATTCTTTTTTGTGATGGAGAGACCAAAACAAAGTGGAAACTTGATGATAATGATGTTCTTGATAGTAAAAGACAAGGGTCACATATAGCCAATTTTATTTCGGCTGTTTTTATCACCATAAATTTATATATATATATATGTACACACATTTTTCGTAATAGTTCAACCGGTTAACCAATGATTTATTGAATCTTTCAAATAAACGGTTCAATCATTAATCCAATTCTGAAATCACTGTTTTTTTTCACTAGTAGTGAAAATTTTTCTGTTCAACTTTACAGTTCTTGCTTCCATTAAAAATATAAATACTATAATTGATTTTGATACCATTCATTCATACAACTCATGACCTACCTTGTACAAATTGTATGACATGAAGTCAAAGATTTTTCCTTAATCAAATATGATTTGGTTGTGTTACTTTTTGCTATGAAATTGTTGCTAAAATTGCAAAAACAATTAAGGTTGATGATCTAAATTGACTTGAAGAATTGAATAGAGTCATTTTCCTTTTCCTTTTTCTTTTTTTCACATTGTTTGAGTTGAGACTCTAAAATTATTCAAGTGTTGGTCCGCTAAATTTTCACCAAACAAATATTATATCTGTTATTGTTGAAATTGAATGCTTACCTCTCAATAGTAATTAAAATAAAACATTGTTTGATCAGTAATCATTGATAGTATTGGCATCATCCATAGTTTAGTAAAAAAAAAAAAAAAAAATTAAAATAAGTAGATTTTTCAATATATCTCCAATAATAATTGATTTGCGTATAAATTTTTTTTATTATTCTTAAACATATATTCAGATAATACCTCAAATAATATGACTCGATGATAAATGGATTAAAAATATACAAGACCTCTTCCGTTCTCAGAATCTCTTCATTTTGGAGTATGACATCACCATTCTTTTTGACAACATCCACGTATTCATAAGTTAATTTAAAAATCATATTTCAACTAGTTTGCACAATAAATATCTTCTTGGCTCTTTTTCAATAGGCTTCCTCCACTACTAGATTCAACCATTCCAACTTGCACAATAATAAATAAATTATATGCAAAGATACGCCTGAAAACTATGCCATAACACACCAACAAAACAAAACACACGTATACACATGCAATAATGATATATGCATAACCATTTGCATAATTATGTATATTTGAATAAAAAAAATATATCCTTTTTATCCTTTATGTTTTCCAAATACAAATAATTGTGTAAATAATTGTAAACAATATGTCACTAGGGAAAAGTACTAGAACTAAAAGCTATATATCTTTCATGGAAATAATAAACTAATTACAAATAATTTTTAGAGCAATGTTATCTTATAGCAAAATAATGAGATATTTTTGTAGCTCTTTGTGTTAGTGGTGGGGATTCCTAACTTTACCTATTCATCTTCAAGCTATAAAATTAATAAGCATATATATATTTTTTTGTATTGTTCTCCTCTTTTTAATTAATTGAAAACAAACAAACAAAAAAATATGGGCCTTACATGTGTGGGATGTCACTCGTGCCACGTGTTGGTTGAAGAAGATGCTTATGTATCACGCATGAGATCTTTGCGAGTGGAAATCTGATGTAATTGCACGTAGAAAAATAGATTTTTTTTTTATTTTAATTTTTAATATCAGTTCATACTTGTTTAGATTTTGCAATGACCAAACATATTGCACTTCCTTTATATTAAAAATATTGCTACTGGCCTCATTTGGATATCATTTTTTTTTATAGAAATTTCACTATCAAATAATTCAATTCGAGATTAAATCGAATAGATAAAAAAATTTATTATTCTAAATTCTTATAAAAAAAATACATCTTCTGAATTTAAATTTAAAATTTAAATAATCAAATCCTAAATTTTATGCTATTAAGCGACACCATTGGAGCGTTGGAAACTCATTTTGCTTTTCGAATGATGCGCGCGCTTGTAAAGCTAAAAATTACTTCGGTTCTAATTAGGTTGAACTTCAAGCGGATATTTTAATTTTTAAGTGGTGAATTTGATTTTTTTTTAAGCAGCTTTTTTTTTCTTTTTTTTAACACGATCTATCACCAATCTTAAAAAAGATATGAATTTAATAATTAATTATTTTTTTTAATAAATATTATTTTTCAAATTTATCTTTGAAGATGATCTCTGAGGTTTAACCACAAGTGATTGCTTCAGTAGTAACAGTTTTTAGTTTGAGTGGTTTGTTCCCCTCTCATTAAATTCAATCTCACTAGGTGTATTTGTTAGGGTTGATGCTCGAAGTGCCAATCCGGATTGTATTTATGTTCGATTCATGAATACGAACAATATATTTTTTCATAATATTACTTATTTAATGGTAGCACCTCTTGTCTTTTATACACATATTCGATCTAATTGCGATTAGATATCTAATTATGATTAGATTGAAACTAAATCTGATTTAGTGATACGTGTATATTAGACAAAGACCATAAGATTTACAATATAGTGCTCAGTTACAACGTAGTTTGTAATTGACATTGGGAAGTATCACTATAAGTTGTATATCCTTAAATAAAGTTCATGGTCAAGATTTACTAACACGGGTCGGTTAGTAAAATCTGCTGAGACCAGTACACGTCGTATATCGAGACTTGGTCCGATGGTTTATCCCAATGAACCATGAGTCTGGTGAGACTCGTATAGACGTGTAGGTATTTATACGGGATAAACACTGAACGACTCATTGAAGATTTCCAAATAGATGGTACACCAACGTCAATAGGAATCTTCTCAGGTCAAGTGAGCATAGTGTTCTTTCTACTTGAGATACCACTGTGGATATATGAGGTATCCTCCACAATTTGATGGCAGTCACGTCACCGATCTATTTAGATCAGACCTCCGCCTGTTCGTTGGGTGTGGATTGATCCTCATGATATCATGTGCGTATCAAGATATGATCCGTCAGTTCTGTGTACAGAGCATAGGTATTCAATGTGCAATTAGCAATCTGTTAAATCCATGGGCCCGTGGTACACTGTAGAAGTTAGTTATGAGTGTTATTAAGAGATTGCTAATAGAATCGTCGACGGGATTATAACTATAGAGATTTGACATGTTTTATCTATATCTCTAGGATAATCCGAATACCTGTGACGGAGGGATTATACGTATGCGATGACCTCGACCTGTATGATTCAGCGAGTTTATCCGTGGTCATCATAATTTACGGGTGGGTAGATTATGGACACGAAATTGGATTTCGTGACGGATATGCCTGAATCTAGAGAGTCTCACTAATGAAACATACTCGTAGAGCACTAGGGCAACTTTTATAAATAATACTGATTTTTTATAAGTCGTTAAACGGTTAAACGATAATACATGTGTTTGATATCTTTCGGCCATTTATTAAATGTCAAATTGTGATATTTGACATTTATAATTAATATATATATTTTGATTATTTAATGTAATTATAATACATATATTTGAGATATTTGTATTTAATTATTTGATTATTCAAATGTTGAATAATTAAATGAATTAAATAATAAATATCTTTTACTTTGATAAAGTAAGATAAATGACTTTATTTTATTGGATAAAATGGCCAATTTTTATTGGATAAATTGGCTTGATTTAATTGGTACAAGTTGTGATATATATATTAAATGTTAATAGATAAATATCATTTTCCAATTAATTAATGAAATAAAAATAAAACACTAGGTGTGGGGACACATGATCTGGGGCGACGCATGCTGTCCCGAGCTCGCGGCCCGGTTGGGAGTACGGAGTAGCCACGGGGGACTAAACCGGAAAATAATGGAGTCGCCACCCGGTGTGAACCGGGAAAATGAGATTTAAGGCCGCACTCACCCCTCGCAAGGGAAGACCTCAAACCGTTGGGTTCGGAATGGTCCCTTACTTATGTCACTTGTAATGAAAGGATTTATGTAATAATTTAATCAAGTTTAAGTAACACTTATTTCCAAGAGTATCATGCTTCTAAATTCACATGCATGAAATTAATCATCACAACATACAACATCACATGGCAATCTCATGAACATATTTAAATCATATGATATGGAAAACTAAGAACAACTTAATCATGCTTGAGTATTATCTCATGAATACATCGAATGGATACATGCAGGAATACAAATAATATGATTGGCTACATAATGCAAGGAGATCACCCAAGAGGCAATTGTGCATGAAATATGATGAGACAGACTCAGTTCAGTGTGTGCGCGTTCGTGTAGCGTTCGTAAACGCGTTCGAACGGTAAACAGAAGGTTCGCGTTTGTGTAGCGTTTGATAACGCGTTCGAACGGGACCAGACCTGATGATACAAAATGCATGCTCGTTTGAGAAGCGTTTGATAACGCGTTCGAACGGTAAACAGAAGGTTCACGTTCGAGTTTCGTTCTATAACGCTTTCGAACGGGAACTGACAGATTGCATTCATTCATAAGGTTTTAGATACCGCATTCAAACATGATCACAACAACGACATATCTAATCACATGGATATCTAAATCATGCATAAAGATTAACATACTAAGGACTGAATCATGCTTAAGAATAAATAACGCACTAGGCCTAATCAGGCTAAATAAATAAATAACGTACTAACTACATCATGCTCAAATACAAGTTTGGATGAAACGAAATATATGTATCTCTCAAGTGGTACATGGAGTTGCATCCCGAGTGCAGACCGTACTACCGTCCATTCGGATTCGGCTACAGAATTTACGTCCGGGTTTCCATCCGATATACCACAAAAGAGAACATGCATTCCGTTTATCCGGAATTCACATCATGCCTCAACAAAACGACTCTCATCCAATAAAAAAATATATTAGAATAAGTAAAAGACAAATGAAAGATAATAAATACAAGGTGCCATCAGGTCTAACCTTTTATGTCGTCTCTCGGTAGTACGGTGTACGGTCGTCAGAAGGGTGGATGCTCCGCAACTCTTCCGGTTCACTGGTTCACTGCTCTCGTTCGTTGTCTTACTGTTTTGGGTCGTCGTTCTCCGTCTTTTGCTGCTGCTTTTGACTCCGATTCGCTGCCGCTTTGCTGGTGTATCTTAGTTACTATTTTTGGGGTGTTTTGGCTACTGTTTTGGGTGTGATTTTCGGTGGTGTTATGGTGTATCTTAGAGATGGTTTTTTCCGAACCGTTGCTGATGAGAGATAGTCCATTTCCGAACCATTACTGATATGAGAGTGGTTCATTTCCGAACCGCTGCTGATAAGAGAGTAGTCCATTTCCGAACCATTACTGATATGAGAGTGGTCAATTTCCAAACCGTTACTGATAATGATGTGGGCCTCGCCCCCTAGAGTACTATACCCGGCAGAACTAATACTGAACCAATGTGGGCCTCGCCCCCAGAATGCCATACCCGGCAGAACTGATACTGATTCTGATGTGGGCCTCGGCCCTGAGATTCATCCCCAAAACTGAAACTGATGTGGGCCTCAGCCCTAAACTGATGTTGATACTGATGTGGGCCTCGCCCCCAGCTGATATTGATGTGGGCCTCGGCCCTAAAATGATATTGATGTGGGCCTCGGCCCTAAACTGATATTGATGTGGGCCTCAGCCCTAAACTGATGTTGATGTGGGCCTCAGCCCTAACTGATGCTGATGTGGGCCTCGCCCCAAGCTGATACTGATGTGGGCCTCGGCACTGACTGATATTGATGTGGGCCTCGGCCCTGACTGATACTGATTCTGATGTGGGCCTCACCCCCAAGCTGATATTGATGTGGGCCTCGGCACTGACTGATATTGATGTGGGCCTCAGCCCTTAACTGATGCTGATGTGGGCCTCACCCCAAACTGATACTGATGTGGGCCTCGGCCCTGACTGATACTGATTCTGATGTGGGCCTCGCCCCCAAGCTGATATTGATGTGGGCCTCGGCCCTAAACTGATATTGATGTGGGCTTCGCCCCAAACTGATACTGATGTGGGCCTCGGCCCTGTGACTCATCCTCAAACTGTAACTGATGTGGGCCTCGGCCCTGGGACTCATCCCCAAACTGATGCTGATGTGGGCCTCGCCCCAAACTGGTACTGATGTGGGCCTCACCCCAACACTGTTACCGATGTGGGCCTCGCCCCAGATTAATACTGATATGGGCCTCAACCCTGGGACTCATCCCTAAGACTGGTACTGATGCGGGCCTCGGCCCTGAAACTGATGTGGGCCTCGCCCCAACACTGTTACTGATGTGGGCCTCGCCCCAGATTGATACTGATATGGGCCTCGCCCCAAACTGATATTGACGTGGGCCTCTCCCCAAACTGATACTGATATGGGCCTCGCCCCCAGCTGATACTGATGTGGACCTAGCCCCAAACTGATACTGATGTGGGCTTCGCCCCTAAACTAATACTGATGTGGGCCTCGGCCCTGGGACTCATCCCCAAACTGATACTAATATAGGCCTCGGCCTTGTGACTCATCCCCAAACTGATGCTGATGTGGGCCTCGGCCCTAACTGCTACTGATATGGGCCTCGCCCTCAGACTGATACTGATACGGGCCTCGCCCCAAACTGATACAGACGTGGGCCTCGCCCCAACTGATACTGATATGGGCCTCAACCCAAACTGATACTGATGTGGGCCTCGCCCCCGCTGATACTGATATGGGCCTCAACCCAAACTGATACTGATGTGGGCATCGCCCCCGACTGATACTGATATGGGCCTCGCCCCCAGCTGTTACTGATGTGGGCCTCGGCCCTGTGATTCATTCCTGAAGACTGTTGACATTGTACTGTTGCTGCTTCTGGTTGGCTTGCATTTGACGCTTTCTCTTTTTGTCATTTGAAACCTGTTATTACAAAACAGAACAAACACAAAAAGGATGCAGATATGTTACGTGTATGCATGCATGCATAATTGGGTTTCCTATCCCGTTGGGCTAGGTCTTCTGCCAGTACTCTTGATGGCTGCTTGGTCTTTTGACAAGTCTGTCCTCTTCCCTAACCAACGGGTATCTATGATGGCTTTTAAGACAAAATGGGGTTAACATGGTGCATGTATGCATGAGGTGCATGTGATGCAAGAAATATATCAACTCATTAAAATTTTCACACAAATCGGCCCACCATCATTTTAGAAGCTTTTGGGCTAACTGTCATAGGAGTGAACTCGTCCCAATTTAAATGGCCCAACGAGTTCACATCTCATGGAAAGGAGCCCAACTAAATCCAAATGGTAATGTTCCGAACACAAGCACAAAGTGGCCCATCAATATTTAGAAGCCTTTGGCCCAATCATCATAGGATACGTTCTTGTCCCAATTTAAATGGCCCAACAAGCCCATATCTCATGACAAATGGTCCAAATGGATCCAAACGACGATGTTCCCAAACACAAGCATAAAGAAAGATGATGCAAACATAAAACAATGATTTCTACAGAATGGCCCATCAATATTTCAGAAGCTTTGGGCCTAATGGTCATAAGGTAAGAACTCGCCCCAGTTTAATTGGCCCAGCAAGTCCGCATTTCTGACAATGGTCCAACTGCATCCAAATGAGGATGGTCCACAAGCACATACTCAAGGAAAGAATTGTTACTTTAACCATACAACCCGGTCTATGGGTGGGTTCATAAGAGTGTAGAAAAAGGCTCTCATCGGCGAAGGATGGCCCACAACTAGGTCTCCCCAATCGAGGGTTCGAGCGACCAAGTGAGCGCACCATTTTTTATACAGTAAGGTACGTGCCAATGAGCTATGGTGTGTGACTGACTGTCAAATGGATTTCCCGTTGTAGATTCTCTAGAGGGAAGGTAGAGCGAGGCTCACTTAAATACCCAAGCCTCTTAGGCTCTTATCGCTTGGTGTCAGGAATAAACAACGAGTCCTCCAAATTAGTCCATCACAATAGGCTACGAGTAGATGGCTATATAGGTGCCTTCACAGCTTTTCCTTCTAGGAAGGTAGTGAATGAAGGAAGACACCAAACCATTACCTAGCCTCAAAATGCCTTTGATTAAACCCTCATTTTATCCACTATAGACACGGTCAATTAGAACATAAATCCAAACATTACAAGACAATATTTCGAGGCCGATTCTCTATCCCTAGTGGAGTCGCCAGACTGTGGGGACACAAGATCTGGGGCGACGCATGCTGTCCCCGGCTCGCGGCCCGGTTGGGATTACGGAGTAGCCACGGGGGACTAAACCGGAGAATAATGGAGTCGCCATCCGGTGTGAACCGGGAAAATGAGATTTAAGGCCGCACTCACCCCTCGCAAGGGAAGACCTCAAACCGTTGGGTTCAGATTGGTCCCTTACATATGTCACTTGTAATGAAAAGATTTATGTAATAATTTAATCAAGTTTAAGTAACACTTATTTCCAATAGTATCATGCTTCTAAATTCACATGCATGAAATTAATCATCACAACATACAACATCACATGGCAATCTCATGAACATATTTCAATCATATGATATGGAAAACTAAGAACAACCTAATCATGCTTGAGTACTATCTCATGAATACATCGAATGGATAAATGCAGGAATATAAATAATATGATTGGCTACATAATGCAATGGAGATCACCCAAGAGGCAATTGTGCATGAAATATGATGAGATAGACTCAGTTCAGTGTGTGCGCGTTCGTGTAGCTTTCATAAACGCGTTCGAACGGTAAACAGAAGGTTCGCGTTCGTGTAGCGTTTGATAACACGTTCGAACGGGACCAGACCTGATGATACAAAATGCATGCGCGTTCGAGTAGCGTTTGATAACGCGTTCGAACGGTAAACAGAAGGTTCGCGTTCGAGTTACGTTCGATAACGCGTTCGAATAGGAACTGGAAGATTGCATACATTCATATGGTTTTAGATACCGCATTCAAACATGATCACAACAACGACATTTCTAATCACATGGATATCTAAATCATGCATAAAGATTAACATACTAAGGACTAAATCATGCTTAAGAATAAATAACGCACTAGGCCTAATCAGGCTAAATAAATAAATAACGTACTAACTACATCATGCTCAAATATAAGTTTGGATGAAACGGAATATATGTATCTCTCAAGTGGTACGTGGAGTTGCATCCCGAGTGCAGACCATACTACCGTCCATTCAGATTCGGCTACAGAATTTACGTCCGGGTTTCCATCCGATATACCACAAAAGAGAACATGCATTCCGTTTATCCGGAATTCACATCATGCCTCAACAAAACGAATCTCATGCAATAAAAAAATATATTAGAATAAGTAAAAGACAAATGAAAGATAATAAATACAAGGTGCCCTCAGGTCTAACCTTTTATGTCGTCTCTCGGTAGTACGGTGTACGGTCGTCGGAAGGGTGGATGCTCCGCAACTCTTCCGGTTCACTGGTTCACTGCTCTTGTTCGTTGTCTTACTGTTTTGGGTTGTCGTTCTCTGTCTTTTGCTGCTGCTTTTGACTCCGATTCGCTGCCGCTTTGCTGGTGTATCTTAGTTACTGTTTTTGGGGTGTTTTGGCTACTGTATTGGGTGTGATTTTTGGTGGTGTTATGGTGTGGTTCGGGGCTGTTCTATGTGTCTTTTAGGGCTGCTGTGTGGCTGACGAAGTGGGGGCAGTGTGTTGAAGGGGCGAAGGTGAGGCAGTTTGTTAATTGTGTTGTGTTTATGGCGTTGAAGGGTTGTGTGGCATGGGCAGATTTGTGAGGCTTATGGACATGTAGGGCTGATCGGTTTGTGAAGGTGCTTTTAACGTGAAGGCTTGGGGTTATTTTCTTTTGTGTCCTGTGATTTGTGTGAGTTGTGTGTATATTATGTGAATGAGCTAGGGGAGGCTTTTCTTGTATGAATGAGCTAGGAGAGGCTTTTCTTGTATGAATGAGCTATGAGAGGCTTTTTTTGTATGAATGAGCTAGGACAGGCTTTTTTTGTATGAATGAGCTAGGAGAGGCTTTTCTTGTATGAATGAGCTTGGAGAGGCTTTTCTTGTATGAATGAGCTAGGAGAGGCTTTTCTTGTATGAATTAGCTATGTATGAGCTAGGGGCCCTCATGTCTTGGTTAGAGGTTGTTTATATAGAGAATGGCTAGGGCTTCACATTGTCTCACAAGGAAGAGATATTTGGTATTAAAGAGAGATATGATTTGGTGTTAGACAAGGAAAGCAAGGGATTTGATTGAGGGGGACAAATTTGGTTTAGATTAGGAAGTCAATATCTTTAATTTGTTATAATTGATTTTAATTAGGCATGACATCTTTTTAATTTGGTATGTGATTTTTAGATTTGTTTTGATTTCAACATGTGTTAAATATGTGTTTTAAGTGGGCTTGGGCGTGTGGGCCAAGGCTTGGGTGAATTGGGCTTGATGTGAGGCTAGCAGCGAAACCAGAATTACCGACACCGTTCGAACGCTTCCTCGAACGCGGCACGAACGCCCGCAATCTGTTTGGCGTTCGAACGTATACACGAATGCAGCACGAACGAAAGCAGTGAACCTTGTTTATTCTGAATTCCCCATTCCGATGTCCGTTTTCCGTGACCTCCGTGACTTAAAAGGTAGTGTCTCCAAATGAGACTCATCAGAGGAATTTATATGCAAAAATGCAGTGCCTACACTAGGCTATTAATTTTCCCCTAAATTTCGGTCATTAGTGGAAAATATATAAGCCTTGTTTTTCATTTTTTGTTTCATTGTCTAAGAACCCTAGATCAAAATACAAAAAAAAGTTGAGAGAAAATGAGAAAGAAAGCAAAAGGAAAGCTTGGATTTTTGGAAAATTAGTAAGTTATTTCTTACTTTCTTCTTCATGAAAATTGTTTCTATTATATTAGGCTTCAATATGTGTAGCTTAGTTTCTTCTCTACTCTTTTGTGGATGTATTTTGATAGTTGGGAACTTGATAGAAAGATGGAAGCATGTTTATGTGTCAAGATTGCATGAAATTATTTCTTAAGCATTCTTTTGGTTATTTGATAACTTGGTTGTCATTCTAGAGTTACTTAGCCACTCATAAATGACCTAGAATTATTCTTGAGTTGTTTTATGGTGGTGAGACTTGTTTGGTGTAGTAAGGATTGAATTAAAGTGTTGAATTTTATTAATTTGGTGTTAATTTATCAATTTATTGAAATTGTAAAATTAGGGTTCATAACCCTCTCTAAATTTGGGGCTTTTCATATATGTGTTAATTAATGATGTATATATGATGCATATTAATTTTGGTGTTGATTGGACTTGATCTTGAATGGTTTTGAACCAATTTGGACTAAAGTGCAATTCTTGAAAACTTGAGGGACCTCTCGACAATTTTGGAAAAATTATTTTCTTGAATTGAAATTTATATTTTGACATGTATGACATGTATAAATCATTTTGGTAGTGATTGGGAATCACCTAATTATGTATTTGACAAATTAGGACTAAAATGATCAAAATGCAAAGTTTTGGGGCATTTCCGTAATAACTGAAAAATCTGGAAATTTTTCAGATTTCTGTTTTTAATGTATATTTGATGTATAAATCATTTTGGTTGTAATTGGAAATCACCTAAGCTTGTTTTGAACAACTTAGGACTAAAATGATGAAAATGGAAAGTTTATAGGCTAAACGGTAATTAATGAAAAATCTGATTTTTGGGTAAAAATTTCAGTTTTTGAGTATTGAGTAATTAAAATAAATTAGTTTATTTTAATTACCCAAGAAAAATTATTGAAATTGTAAAATTTTGGTTTTCCGCGTTCCGCTACGTTTACCCGAATTGCCGCCCAAAACCTCAGCAAAAATGGTATCAGAGCAGGTCTGAACCTAAACACATGATATGAATATGCCTTTAAATTCAATATTTAATTTTTTCCTTATTTTATGCATGCTTGTATTTATTTAATTTGATTAAATGAAATACGTAACATCTTTGAGGAATATCCCCGCTTAAATAAGGCAGTAAAGTGACATGTATTGGATGCATGTTTCTTGGTCCGTCTTATCAATACGGTTTATGGGTATCTTTCTATGGCTGTATCCGAGATCGTGCCAAAGCAGTGAGCGTGTAGTTGATAGAACTTTATCGATGTCGGTTGTATAATTGATACTAGACAAATTCAAGTGAAAGTGGAAATCTTGAACGTGCCAAAGCTGTCAGGACTACATCGGTAGCTTGAGTTTGTCATTGGTAAGTGAAGCCTTGATACGCCTCATTGTGAATGTGCCAAAGCGGTCATAACGAGAAACGGTCAGTACCAAAATTATGAGTCACAGTGAGTGTGATTGACAATGAGTTGTCTACCTAATGAGTATACGTAGGCGAGATCGTGCCAAAGCTGTGAGTCGAAATATATTCATGGGGTCCACCTCTCACTATGGAATTCGATTTAATTATTGAATTCCCATTTTCCATTGGAGATTACGGTATTACCTAAAGTAGTGGGAGGCACTTTTGGGTTAAAAATCCATAATTAAAACAGTGTTTAATTTTATGGAAATTGCTGCTTTTGTTTTTCTTTATTCTATATTGTTAATAGAATTATACTTCTAATCCACTGCATGCATATTATTTGAATATGTTTTCTGACTTCACTTTTGGTTGTGTATTTCTAGAATAGGTTCTAGAATGTTAGTTGACTTAGCTATTGTTAGATTATTCTAAACCATCGGGAACTGTTGTTCCGATTTTCTTAAAAAAATCAAGATGGTTAGTGACTTAGTTACTAAGTCACGATAAGTAATCTAAATAGATATCTATTTTAGGATATAATTGTCTAGAGATAATTGTTTCTTGTGCAGTAAGAATTGACACGAATCAATTTATGTCTCGAGATTCTTGACAGTTATTAAGAAAACTCCATTAGGTATTTGTTTATCTTATAATGACGTTTCTTGGCTTTAGTGACTTTTAGAAGTCACGATTTTGACACAGTTTGCTAATCAATTATTTGTAATTGTTGTGAAAAATTGAAGGCAAATTATAAAGCTAAAGAAATGAGATGTGTATAGTCGTGTAGAGAATATCGATTCTTACAATACGAAAACTGTAGGTATTGGATATCAGATCTCCTATCTAGTTATTTAAAATAATATTTAATGACTGTTTTTGATATTTGATATCAGAACTTGCGACTATTGGATAGTTACTTGTTCTTTATAAACAGTTGTTATATATTTTAATATGACTAGTAGTGTCATTGATGAAAAGATAAACATTAAGAAAAATATTCGGTTAACTAAATAACTTAGAACAATGCTTTATGAGATTTTATTACATAAGCATTGGATGCTTATTCCGTATGGTAAAGGATGATCTGATACGAGATCACACCACATATCCTTATCCATTTAATGAATATTGTATTCAGGATGTGATTCATTCTCTTTTAACCAATGATCGTCATTGTACCACAAATTTATTAAACTAATACATTGGATGTATGTAGTTTAATGAATTATAAATTGCCTTGGATAGTTTTCTTTACTTCGTTACTTAGTTAATGAATTGTCATGACTTAATTGCGTGTTTCTAAAAGAATATATATTGAAGGTCTTGAATGGTTCAAGAACTTTCAATATACTTCTGATGAAACGTGGATAGAATATTTTGAATGGTTCAAAAATATTATATTTGAAGTATTGAAAACTATATCTTTATAATTCACTGGGAGTCTTTGAATTGTTCAAGGATGTTTGATATGATCGAACATATGAATTTGTGGCAATTAGTTCTAAAGTTATTTAATAAATATGATTCTTACTCAATATTATTCTTCTACGATTCCATCATGATGGAATTGATCAGTGGGAGAAATTGAATCTTATATGATTTGATTCATTTGATATTGAGTATTACCGAATTAGTTTTCAATACTCTTGGGATTATGCTCCAGTAACACTAATTCATCATTTTAATTATTGTTCCATTAGTTTCTACAATTACGTATATGATATGTATAAGTAGAAAATTCGAATCTTGAAAAGTTTGAGATTTGAATCGTTCTTTTGTATAATAGTTATATAATTGAAAGTACTTGCGCCTCAGAGGTACAAGTAAAAGTTTATCATTTATTCCATTTAATAGAATATTGTATTCTATTTGATAAAATATCTTTTCTATGATCCCGAGTAATAAAATTATTTTATTACTTGGTAAGTAACATAAAATGTTAATGATTGTAGAAAAGACTTGACCTATTGAAGTCAAATGTGAGAGAGATAAACTATAAATGGAACTACGTAATTAATAAGATGAAAAGACTCTTAGACATCTTCCATATAAGTCCAATAGGATGTCAGAATCATTTACAAAGTATTTGATACTTATTGGTTCTGATGTTTTCTTATCGAAGAAAATTATCATATAACATATAGTGGGAGCGATATTTGATATCGATTTCGGAAACTACCATTGAACCATAGATCTAAGATTGTTCATAGCTTACTACGATCAAGTTTTGAACTTGATTAAGCTTTCGTTATGAATCGTTCATAAAATGTTCAAATTATTTGTGCAGCAAAAGCAAAGTGAGCTTGATAAAGGTTTGACCTTTTTAGTATGACAGTGAGAAAAGTTATACTCTGTGATCTATTGTAGATTCTGAGAAAACTTGTCTCAAGTCGCACTAATTGAACAATTAAAGATTTGTTGGTTAATGTTGATATTAAACTATGTATTTTGGCTAAAGAATGCAAAGTGGCGTTCCTGAATGTTTTTTTCGAATGAGAAATCCATTGTGGTTTCTTTGTTTGAAGAGTTCATTCTAGAATGGTCCTAGAGTTTGTATTCTGCTAAGATCACAATTTGATATACTAGCTTATAGAGCCTATTGTAAACTCAAAATAAGCTTTCCGAAAATCTGTGTTCTCTAATTTTGATACAGTCAAATTGTCTGATTTTATCAAAGCATAAAGAATACATATTTGATAGTAAGGTCAGTGGGAGCGTACAAATTTCTTTCTAGTGTTATTTATCCTAACGATATTATCATTATTAATGTAATAATGAGATGTTTGTAAGGTAAATGTATTACCTAAGTCTTCTTTTCTCCGTGAAAGCAGTGAGAGTAGTCTCTGATATATTTGATATAAAGTTTTATATATGATATAAAAAAAAAGACTTGTGAGATACTCAAATTAGTCGTGCATTAGATATGATCTAATAAATGACACAGCAAAACTATCTGTATGAAAGTTAGTATAACTGTTTGACAGTTAATGTGTCTCTTATATATAGTATTTATCTTTCGTAAAGGATGATTCCTTAGTCGAAAAAGAAATTGATTAGAATGTCTAATCAATCTTATGCATTATAAGATGATGTCATAATGAATATTGTATTATGTACGATTAAAAATATCAATTTAATTGTAATTGTTACGAGTTATTTTGATATGCTGCAGACCATAGGATGTGTTTTGAAACATGTTCTTTTTCGGTAGTTCCAAACTTTCCATTTGTGGTGTCGATTTGAAGGGAAAGGGTCTGTCAAGATAGTTGATACATTCCAGAATTTCATCATCTAGCTAGCTGTCAGTCATGTTGGTGATGCAAGCTTCAAGTTTATCTGTAGGAAGTTGCATTGCATCAGTATCATGGATGATACTATCTACAACATCAATTCTGAAACATTCCTCCTCATTTTCATCATTCGGGAATTTCATGGCTTTGAAAATATTGAATTTAACTTATTGGTCTTGCACTTTCATGGTTAATTCTCCTTTTTGTATATCAATAACAGTTCGACCTGTAGCCAAGAATGGTCTCTCGGGGATGATAGGTACATCTTTGTCTTCTTCCATGTCAAGAATAATGCAATCTGCAGGGAAAATGAATTTGTCGACTTTAACCAATACATATTCCATTACACCTCTAGGAAATGTGAGTGTTCTGCCAGCAAGCTGCAGAGTAACTGAGGTGGGCATTGCTTCTCCTCTTTGCAGTTCCTGTAAATAGACAAAGACATCAAGTTAATGCTGACACCTAAATCACATAAAGCCTTATTGAAGTAATGTTCGCCTATGGTGCAAGAGATGATGAAACTGCCATGATCTTTCAACTTTGGGGGAAGCTTCCTTTGAATGATGGCGATGCATTTTTCTGTCAATGCTACTGTTTCGTAATTTTCTAATCTTCGCTTTCGTAACAAAATGTCTTCCATGAATTTGACATAACTAGGCATTTGTTCCAACGCTTCTGCAAATGGAAGGTTGATATACAGCTTTTTAAAAATCTCCAGGAATCGAGCAAACTGCTTGTCCAGTTTAGTTTTCTGGAGGCACTGTGGAAAAAATGGATATGGAGTGAATTTTTCTTGGTCATTTGCTTTTGCTTCTTTTTTCCTTCATCTGTGGATCTGCTTCACTACTTTCATTTGGAACTTCCTCAGCAGTTGTCCTGACTCCAACATTTTTTTTGATTTCAGTACCGCTTTTCAGGGTAATGGCTTGACATTGCTCATTCCCTCTGTTCCTTGGATTTGGTTCTGTGTTGCTAGGAAGTTTTCCTTGCGTTCTGTAACTCTGAGCATTGGCCAGTTGTCCTATTTAATTTTCCAGTGCCTTTATAGAAGCAGATTGGCTTTGAAACATAACATCGTATGATGCTTGTTGCTTTTTCAACAGGGCAAGTACTTCTGCTATTCCTGGTTCTTTTTCATACTCCTTGCCTTTATTATACTGTTGGAATCCTGGTGGTGGATTGTTCTTTTGCCCTGAATTATTGCTCCATGCGAAATTGGGATGATTCCTCTAACCTGGGTTGTAGGTGTTTGAATATGGATTGTTCCCCCGTTTGTTGAAATTATTGATATAATTCACCGTCTCATCATGTTGGTTGTAAGATTCTGACTCTGGTGCTCCTCCATATAGTGAACTTATGGATCCAGCATCAACCTTCATGTTAAGAGTATCCAGAATTTTGCAAATCTGATTCAGCTTGGCATTCAATGCTGTGTTGGCTCAGACTTCATAAATTCCAACAATTCGTTGGATCATGCTCTTTTCTGTTGGCCACAAAGAATTGTTGTTGGCCATTTCTTCAATTAGGTCCCAAGCCCGATCTTCTCCTTTTACCATTAAAGCACCTCCAGCAGCAGCATCAATTGTGATTCTCATTAATCCAGAAAGTTTATTGTAGAAGGTTTGGACTTGTAGCCATTTCGCAATCTCATGGTGAGGACATTTTCTGAGCAAATCCTTGTATATTTCCCAAGCTTCGCAGAGGGATTCTGAATCATATTGCACAAAGGATGTGATGTCATTCCTCAGTTTTTCAGTTCTGGCTGGGGAAAAGTATTTTGCAAGGAATTTGGTGGCTAGAATGTTCCAAGTTGTGATGGAACCTGCTGGTAGTGAGTGTAGCCAAGCCTTAGCTCTGTCTTTCAAAGAATATGGAAAAACACGCAGTCTCATTGCTTCTTCAGCCGCTCAGTTATAGTTGAAAGTGTGCAAACTTTCAGGAAGTTGCTGATGTGGGCATTAGGATCTACAGTTGCATTCCCTCCAAACTGAACTGACTGCTGTATCATCTGAATGCATGTTTTGATGTCACTCGCATTTGCTGGTAAGGGAGGAAGTACAATACAGGAAATGAAGCCATCAACCACCAGAATAGTTTTGTTTCGAATTTGAATTGGTGGTGCAACTTCCAAAGGTTCAGGTTCCATGGTGATGATTGCTTCTTGCCCTTCTCGCCTTTCCCTTCTCAACTGTCTAATTGTTCTTTCGATTTCTGGGTCAAGCGGTCGGATTTCAAAGCTTCTGGTTCTTCTTATTTAGTGTCTGAGAACCTGAAACACAAGAAAATGGAAATAATAAATAAAACAAATTAGACACAAGTAAAGATATCTAACCGTAAAATTAATAGTAAAAGATAAATAAGTCTCTGGCAACGGCGCCAAAAACTTGATCAGCGTGATCACACACGTATAACGCAAGCGCACGTATCGCTCAAGTAGTATAAAAAGTATTGATCCCACGAGGACTTAATACCTAAGCTATTAATTTATGAAGCCAAATGTTTACGAGTATCTAATAGATTGGTTGTTGATTGGATGGTGATTTTAAACTAAAACAAGTAAATAAAATAGTACGAATGTAAATTAAAGGAAAATTCAATATTATTAAACTATCTAGGGTTGTGAATCCTTCCAATATCTTTTAAAGATGAAGTGGTTATCTCATGTTTGTGCAATATATTGGTTTATTAACCTGGAACACGAAATTATGCAAAAGCCTATGTCGATGGTCAGATGCAAATACCCAGTGTAACCCAATTAATCATATGTCTATGTTAACCAAGTTACCTGAATTCATTAAGATTAAGTTCCAATTGTGGCTACCCCCGCCCGACAGGTATATGTCTATCCTAGAGGAAAATCTATTAAGGGTTATATATCCTTAAGGAAGATCGTTGGCTATTAAGTCTAAGGCTGAAACCTAAAATTCCATCATCAAGTTTATTTTAAGTTTACCATATCAATCTTATTAATGGCCAGTTAACAAGAAGTATTAAGCTTAAAACTTAATAAATAAACTTTTATATTACCCAAGACATGAAATAACCCCTTATAAACCGGTGATATTGGAATTCATCACACCCATAGATAATATGTTTAGTTACAAAACATACTTAGGATTACTAAACACTTAAATAAACAAAACATCATAAAAAATAACTTGGAGATAAATAAAAGTAAAATGACAATAATGAAAGAAAATGCTGGGGTTAGATGATCCACTTTTAATATTTCAAAATTAAAAATCTCCCTTATTGTCAATGTTTACCGATTAATTAATTATATTTAACCAGACCATAAAGGCGGTAATTCCATTTGTCTCAATTAAATCCAACCGATCATATAGGCGGTAACAAAGTTATTACCTAAACCGACTATATAGGCGGAAACTACGTCTGAAATGTAAAACCGACCATATACATGGTAAATAAGGTTGTCACCTAAACCGACCATATAGGCGGTAAATAAGGTTGTCACCTAAACCGACCATATAGGAGGTAACTAATTAATCCAAATTTTAATTAAAATAAGAGAGATTAATCTAATTTATTATATTAAAAGTCTCACATTTTCACCCCAGCAGAATGAGATTACCTGCTCATGCTGTAAATGAAAACACACAAATTTTTTTTTAATTAAATAAAAAAAAAAATATAAGAAAACTTAAATAAATATACAAGACACTTTCCTTTAGGTTTTCATGGAGAAATTCTTCCAAAGAAAGCATGAAAAATTTACAAAGTTTAGCTTGTTATTTATAGGCAAATCTAAAGGCTTCCACCAATTTCTCCACCAATTGCTCCACCAAACATGGCATCAAACATGACACCAAATCCTCCACCAAACATGCAAGCATGTCTGGTGGAAGTTTGACATTTTGTATTTTTGTATTTTTTTTTTGATAATGACTTAAATAATTACATATAACACACTTACGAATGTTTTATCAATTTCGGTCATGGTAACTTCAGAATTCGAAATTATTATGAACTTCAAAGTTGTAGATCTTTGAATCTTCTTTAATCTGGAATATGAATCACCTCAATCTGATATTTGAATAAAAAGTTATGGCCAAAATACGATAATCTGGAATATGAATCACCTCATCTAATATTGGAATAAAAAGTCTTCTTTAATCTGGAATATGAATCACCTCACCGGCTATGCCAAGATTAATAATTATAATATGTTGTAGGAAATCAATAAATCGAATTGGGATTATAAAACCTTTGTTGAACTTCAAAAGAAAAATGAAATTATATTATATGGGGTGGATCATGGATGATTATATGATCTTCTTAAAAAATGATTATTATTATTATTATTATTTAAAATTATTTTAATTTATACACTAAAGAAATCTCCATCTCAATCTTCTCTAACTTTACAACGATACATATCAGATTCTTTATTGTGATGGAGAGAACAAAAACAAAGTGGGAACTTAGCTCATTTTATTTTTTTTTCCCCAAGTAAAAGGATGATAATGATGTGTTCTTCTTGATAGCAAAAAAGACAAGGGGGTCACATAAATATAGCCAACTTTGTTTCGGCTCTCTTTATCACCCATAAGCTTTTATATATAACTAGATGAAGAAAGCGAGAGTCTGCGGTCGCAGCACTGAACGCTGCTGTCCAACGCAATGGCAAGTACACGTCGTTATTGTCAGATTATTCGACTGCAAGCGACGACGACGAGCAGGAGGAAGAGGATTCTTGCCATTTTTTTTCCACCTTTTTTGGATTTCTATTTTATTTTTTGAAAAGGTTAGTCCAAAGATTGATGTAGCGTCCAAAGGATTTTGGTAGAATATTATGGACCAATTTGGGCCGGCCCATTTATTTTGTAATAGTAAAGTCCGGTCCATTCAATTTTTTTGTTGTTAAATTGGGCTGTACTATATCAGCTCGGCCTGAAAATTAAGGCCCAGTAATGTTTCCCTATGAAGTATGAGGCATATCGAGTGAAATTGGTCTAGCACCGTCCATTGCCAGGGATATTCTTACCTACATCCCCTGAAGTTTGGTTTATTTTCACTTAGATAGATTGTATGGTCGTATTTACACATACATCCCCTGCTGCTAGTATGTCGTTTGGTATCTTGTGAGTGGTTATGGACAAGCTAGTAATATCACATTTAAATACTTAAAAACTTTGGATTTAAGAATTGGGATATGAAAAATGTTAGACGCACTCTAATAGCCAGTTGAATATTGACTCCCAAACATAATTTTCCATTGAGTATTAACATTTAAATGTATCAAAAATTGAAAATGGATCTCTCTTATAATTTAAAGCTCGAGTAAGCAAGAACTCAAATCAGTTTGTTGAGTCATCAAATAAATGAATAATAATTTTATCTATAATGGATGAAAAAATATAGAGGAAGTTTGTAATAATCCTAAATTTTTACTATAAAATTATTATTGTCTTTTCACTTAAAATCTTGTCAGAAATTTTAAATTTTCAAGCTGCGAGCCAATTGATAGAAATTTTATAAGTGCAACTCAATGATTGATTGACCAAAATCCAGGAATTTGATTGACAATTTTCCGGCCAATTATAAAAATCATCTTTTTCTTCTTTCTCTCTCTCAAAAAACGTGAGCTGTCATTATTGGTTTTTTGTTTTCTTTTTTTGCTTTTGCATTTTTCTTCTTCAAAAATGCTTGTGGAGAGAGAGACCGAGAGAGAGAGATATGGCCTCCTGGTCGTCGTTTTCTGGCAAGTGAAACTAGGGAAAATGTAGAGGAAGACTTGTGGAGCGTTTTGGTCGTGGTAGTGTCGCTGGAGGTGGTCGTTTTCCGACGAAAAATGAGGTTGGAGTTCTTGGCGGTTTTTGGCCGATTCACGGCAAACCAGGGACCAGACCGGCGGGTGACCACCACCAGTGGACTCAGGAGGTCGGCACGAACATTCTAGTGGTAGCATTTGTTGGGGCGGATGTGGGACCCCTAGGGTCAGATCAGGGCCCCGCGCAGCGGAAGTAGGTCTAACTCGTGGATATCAAGAATGTGTGTAATTTTAAATAATTTAATGAAATATTATATTCCATTACGAGTGAATAGGAAAAAACCGAGACTGAATCACAGTCCAGAAACTCAAAAACGAGAGAAAATAAATTTTAACGGGCGAGTAACTAATGCTTTCAAAGCATCAGCTCTCTAGAAATTTTCCAGGGAACTAATGTAAATAGGATATTTTACCTTATTTGTTTCTAATCTTCCATAAACACTTTCGAATACTCAAAATTAATTTTTAATATCAAAACCAACATCAACACATGTTATATAACAAAAATCATATTTTCCAAAATATCAAATATTTTTACAAGAATATAAATTTATTATAAATACGAACTTGCGTAAATTTTGAATCCTAAACACAAACCAAATTAGAATCTCACAATGAAATGACTCATGAACAATTCTAGATCACTCAAATGTGGTCAAGTGATTCTAGAATGGTAGCTATAACTTCAAGCTTTCATCTAGAATTCAAAACTCTAATTTTAAATTTATGTCCAGCATAAATATTTTAACTCAATCACAAGCAAATTGTGTTTATACTTCCAAAACATCCGTACACAGTTAATTAACATAATTTCAATATCAAGCTATGTTATTATGTATCCAATACATAATTCAGCACTATATGTCTTCACTAATGATAATTCACTAATGAAAACATAACTTTTAGAGAATATCAAACTTACCAATCAAGCTTGATTTCAAGAATCATCCTTATTCTCCTTGTTGAAATGTTGTGGAGAACTTCCAAAGTTAGCAAGCTTAGTTCCAAGATCCAATTCCACTTGTTGTTGTAGAGAACTTCCAAAACTTCTCTAACAAAAACTTTTAGTTAGGCTAATTTCTCTAACTCTTGCTTATTTTAGCTTTCTCAGCCTGATTAAAATCTTACTCAAGCTTGCATTTTATAGCAAAACTTTGACAATTTTTAATTAATAAAAATTCTAATCAACTTTTATATGGACTCAATATAATTTGTCCAAATATGTATAATTAGGTGTGACTAATCACATTTGTCTACCACTTTGATTTAATCCAATTAAATCAAGAAAAAATTAATTAATATATTAGTTATATGTCTATGTTGGGGCAGTTGTGGAGCCCCTAGGGTTGGATCGGTGCCTGATGAGCGGAAAATATATCACTATTTACCGCCATTTTGACCTAATATTTTGTATGGTTTTTCAAGTTTTATGAATGTTTTGATGTGTTTTAGTTTATTTCACAGATAAAATAAAATCGGGACTTAATAGAATCAATCAGGACGAAATATGGAACAAATAAGGGCAAAAACTGGACTTGACATTTGGATTTTGAAGGTTGGAAACTTGAAATGACGTTCTATCGAAGTACAATTTCAGAAATTTCAACTTTGCTGAATTTTCATATTTTGGCCATAACTCTCTACTCCGATATCAGATTGAGGTGATTCAAGTTCTAGATTAAAGAAGACTCAAAGATCTACAACTTTGACGTTCATAGGAATTTCGAATTCTGAAGTTTTCATGACTGAAATTGATGAAATATCTGAAAGTGTGTTATGTGTAATTATTAAAGTCATTTTCAAAAAAAAAAAAATAAACAAATAAAAAATGGAAATTGTCAAACTTCCACCAAACATGCTTGTATGTTTGGTGGAGGATTTGGTTCCATATTTGGTGGAGAAATTGGTGGAGCAATCGATGGAGAAATTGGTGGAGGTAAAATTTTGCCTATAAATACTAAGCCATTTCATTTGTAAATTTCATACTTTCCTTGGTTTCTTGAATAAGAATTAAGGATTGTATCTTGTGTGTTTTATTTAGTAGTTTTGTAATGTATTTTTATTTTTATTTTTAATAGTAATAATAGTTTGTGTGTTTTTACTTTCTTTTATGTTTAGTAGTTAACAACCGTTGGGGGAAGGGTGATACCTTTAGTTTAATATCACTTAATTTATAATATGGAAATTGTAATTTAATAATATGGATTAAAGTTGATACCGCCTTAATGACTGGTTTTATTTATTTGATATAATGTGACACCGTCTATATTGTCGGTCTTTAGGTGACAGATGATTACCGCCTATATGGCTGGTTTATGGACAAATAATAACATCGCCTTTATGGCTGGTTTGACTTAAATGGTAACACTGATAATTTTTATATTATAATAAAGTGAGATTTCTACATTTGAAATATTAAAGGTGGATCCCCTAACCCCCATCATTTTATTTTTATCCTAAGGAAGTGATGAAGCACAATATTCACGAGTTTAATAATTGATTTTCTCTATATTATGTTTAATACTTTAATTTGTTTATTGAATCTTAAGCTTAATGCTTCTTGTTAACTGGCCATTAATAAGATTAATGTGGTAAACTTAAAATGAACTTGGAAAAGAGATTTTAGGTTTCAGCTTTAGAATCAATAGCTCACGATCTCACCTTAGGGCATGGTGACCCTTATGTAGATTTCCTTCCAGGATAGACATATACCTGTCGGGCGGGGGTAGCCATAATTGGAACTTGAACTTAATGAATTTAGGTAACTTGGTTAACATAGACATATGATTAATTGGATTATTCTGTGTGTTTGCATCTGACCATCAGAAGAGGCTTTTGCATATTTTCGTGTTTCAGGTTAGCAAACTGATTTATTACACATATATAAGAGAATCAATTCGTCATTAGAATAATATTGTGTGGAATCATAACCCTAGATATTTGTGTCTTTTGTTATTTTCCTTAGTATTTTCTTTTGTGTTTTTATTTAGTTAGCAAATCTACATTCAACCAACCAATCAAGCAATCATTCTCTTCTCCTTTAATTAGATACATGTAAATAAATAGTATCAATAATTAATAACAACAGTAGAAATTAAGTCCTCATGGGATCGATATTTTTATACTACTTGAGCGATACGTGCGCTTGCGTTACGTGTGTGATTTCACCGATCAAGTTTTTGGCGCCGTTGCCGGGGACTTATTTATCTTTCACTATTAATTTTGGGGTTAGATACTTTTACTTGTGTCTAATTTGTTTTCATTTATTATTTTTGTTTACTTGTATTTCAGGTTCTCAGACACTACATGAGACGAACCATAAGCTTTGAAATCTGTCTGCTTGACCCAGAAATTGAAAGAACAATCAGACAGTTGAGAAAGGAAAGACGAGAAGGCCAACGAGCACTGATCAATATGGAACCTGAACCGTTGGAAGTTGCACCACCAATTCCAATTCGAGACAGAACTATTCCGGTGGTTGACAGCTTCATTTCATGTATTGTACTCCCACTCTTACCAGTAAATGCGTGTGACATCAAAACATGCATTCAGATGATACAACAGTCAGTTCAGTTTGGGGGGAATGGAACTGAAGATCCTACTGCCCACATCAGCAACTTCCTAGAAGTTTGCGCCACATTTAATTACAACCGAGCGGCTGAAGAAGCAATGAGACTGTGTGTGTTCCCATATTCCTTGAAAGACAGAGTTAAGGCTTGGCTAAATTCACTACCAGCAGGTTCCATCACAACTTAGAACACTCTTGCCACCAAATTCCTTGCAAAGTACTTTCCCCCAACCATAACTGCAAAGTTAAAGAATGACATTACATCCTTTGTGCAACATGACTTAGAATCCCTCTGCGAAGCTTGGAAAGGTACAAAGATTTGCTCAGAAAATATCTTCACCATGAGATTGTAAAGTGGCTACAAATCCAAACCTTATACAATGGACTTTCTGGACTTTTAGATACTGCTGCTGGAGGTGCTTTAATGCAAAAGGAGAAGATCAGGCCTGAGACCTAATTGAAGAAATGGCCAACAATAATTCTTTGTGGCCAAAAGAAAGGAGCATGATTCAACGAATAGCAGAGATCTACGAAGTAGGAGCCAACACAGCATTTAAGTGCCAAGCTGGATCAAACTTGCAAAAGTCTGGATACTCTTAACATGAAGGTTGATGCTTGATCCACAAGTTCACCATATGGAGGAGCACCAGAGGCAGAATCATTCAACCAACATGATGAGACGGTGAATTATGTCATAATTTCAACAGATAGGGGAACAATCCATATTCCAACACCTATAACCCAAGGTGGAGGAATCATCCCAATTTCGCATGGAGCAACAATTCAGGGCAAAAGAACAATCCACCACCTGGATTCCAACAACAAAACAAAGTCCAGAAGTATGAAAAAGAACCAGGAATAGCAGAATTGCTGGCCCAAATGAAAAAGCAACAAGCAACATATGATGCTATGTTTCAATCCCAATCAGCATTGATTCAAAGCCAAACAACATCTTTGAAGGCATTAGAGAATCAAATGGGACTACTGGCTAACGCTCAAAGTTACAGACCGCAAGGTAACCTTCCTAGCAACGCAGAACCAAATCCAAGGAACCGAGGGAATGAGCAATGTCAAGCCATTACTTTGAAAAGTGGTACTAAAATCAACAAAGATGTTGGAATCAAGACATCCACTGAGGAAGTTCCAAAAGAAAGCAGTGAAGCAGAACCACATATGGAGGAAAAATAGGCAAAAGTAAATGATCAAGAAAAACTCACTCCACCTCCACCTTTTCCTCAGCGTCTCCAGAAAAATAAATTGGACAAGCAGTTTGCTCGATTCCTGAAGATCTTCAAAAAGCTACATATCAACATTCCATTTGAAAAAGCGTTGGAAAAAATGCTCAGCTATGTCAAATTCATGAAAGACATTCTGTCACGAAAGCAGAGATTGGGAGATTACGAGACAGTAGCATTGACAGAGGAATGCAGCGCCATCATTCAGAGGAAGCTTCCCCCAAAGTTGAAAGATCCTGACAGTTTCAACATCCCTTGCACCATAGGAGAACATTACTTTGGTAAGGCTTTTTATGATTTAGGTGCCAGCATTAACTTGATGCCTTTGTCTATTTACATGAAACTGTAAATTGGAGAAACAATGCCCACCTCAGTTACTCTGCAGCTTGCTGACAGATCACTCACATTTCCGAGAGGTGTAGTGGAAGATGTATTGGTTAAAGTCGACAAATTCATTTTCCCTGTAGAATTCATTATCCTTGACATGGAAGAAGGCAAAGATGTACCTATCATCCTCGAGAGACCATTCTTGGCTACTGGTCGAACTGTTATTGATGTTCAAAAAGGAGAACTAACCATGAAAGTGCAGGACCAAGAAGTTACATTCAATGTTTTCAAAGCCATGAAATTCCCGAGTGATGAAAAAGAGGAGGAATGTTTCAGAATTGATGTTGTAGATAGTATCATCCAGGATACTGATGCAATGCAACTTTCCACTGATAAACTTGAAGTTTGCATCACCAACATGACTGACAGTGAACCAGATGATGAAATTATAGAATGTATCAACTATCTTGACATACTCTTTCACTTCAAATCGACACCATAGGTGAAAAGTTTGGAACTACCGAAAAAGAAGCGAATCAAGCCCTCGATTGAAGAACCACCACAGCTGGAACTAAAGCTACTACTGAGCCATCTCAGGTATGCATTCTTAGGAAACTCTTCTGATTTACCTGTGATTATTTCTCCGTCGCTAACATTGGAGCATGAAGATAAGTTGCTGAGAGTGTTACGAGAACACAAGAAAGCTATTGGCTGGACTATAGCAGACATTAGAGGCATTAGTCCATCATTTTGCTTGAACAAAATTTTGATGAACGACAAGTACAAAGCCACAGTGGAGCATCAATGGAGACTAAATCCAATCATGAAGGAGGTCGTAAAGAAAGAAATTATCAAATGGTTGGATACCGGCATCATTTACCTCATATCTGACAGCACGTGGGTGAGTCCTATGCAATGTATGCCAAAGAAATGAGGAATTAATGTAGTCAGAAATGAAAAGAACGAGCTGATTCCAACAAGAACAGTGACTGGATGGAGAGTATGTATGGACTAAAGGAAACTGAACAAAGCAACAAGGAAAGATCATTTCCCGTTACCATTCATTGACCAGATGCTAGACAGACTTGCAGAACATGAATTCTATTATTTTCTAGACAGATACTTTGGGTACAATTAGATTGCCATCGCCCCAGAAGATCAGGAGAAAACCACTTTTACATGTCTGTATGGTACTTTTGCTTTCCTCAGGATGCCATTTGGACTATGTAATGCTCCTGCCACATTTCAACGTTGCATGATGGCCATCTTCTCAGACATGCTGGAATAAAGTATGAAGGTTTTCATGAATGATTTTTTTGTGTTTGGACACTCGTTCGACCAATACTTGCAAAATCTGGAAAATGTGTTACAAAGGTGCGAAGATACCAACCTGGTACTCAACTGGGAGAAATGTCACTTCATGGTGCATGAAGGCATTGTCATGGGACATCGGATCTCACAAAAGGGAATCGAGGTAGACAAAGCAAAGATCGAGACAATAGAAAAACTACCTCCACCATCATCTGTCAAAGAGATTCAGAGTTTTCTCGGACATGTAGGCTTTTACAGGAGATTTGTCAAAGACTTCTCTAAGATTGCAAAACCTATGTGCAATCTTCTGGAGAAAGATGAGCCTTTCAACTTCACCAAAGAATTCCACGAAGCTTTTGAGATCTTGAAACAGAAGCTGGTCTCTGCCCCCATCATAGTAGAACCAGACTGGACGCTTCCATTTGAGGTGATGTGCGATGCTAGTGATTTTGCTGTAGGTGTAGTTTTGGGACAACGCAAAGCAAAAATTTTCCACACCATTTACTACTCCAGTAGAACTCTGAATGAAGCTTAACTCAACTACACAACCACTGAAAAGGAATTGCTTGCAGTTGTGTTTGATTTTGATAAATTTCGCTCGTACCTGCTGGGTCCCAAAGTGGTGGTCTACACAGATCATTCAGCAATCAAATACCTGATCGCGAAGAAAGATGCCAAACCTAGATTGATTCGTTAGGTACTTCTGCTGCAAGAATTTTACGAGGAGATCTGAGACAGGAAAGAGACAGAAAACCAAGTGGCAGATCACTTATCAGGTCCATTGTGATTACACATGTTTTACCATATGAGGCTGTTGAGTTACTTGATCCCAACACCAACGATACATTCAAAGTTAACAGCCAGAGTGTCAAGCACTACTGGGGAGAATCATTTGAGGGACAAAAAGAAATTGTCACACTTTTAGATCCAGCCTAACGTTCGGGCAGTCATGTCTAGCTGACGACGTTAAACTTAGCGCTAGCAGGGAGGCAACCAATGTAATTTGTGTATATATTAAGATTTGGTGTGTTTTATTTTTGTGTGTTTAATTTATGTAGGTAAAGTCACATTTCAGGATGGAAGACATTCTCACAAATCTTCACAAGCAATTTCCTTCTCTCCCTCAAAACTCTCTTGGAACGAATGGGACTTCTGATGATCAAAGGTATTCACAATGACATTCGTTGGATTATTGAAGCACGAGTCCGATTGGCAGGTGAGTCTTCTGACTATTTTATTTCATATCTGCATGGTTTAGGAAGAAGCACATATGCTAAGAAAAGAAGAGCTAAAAGAATGGGTGTTTTCTATAAATGTGCACGCATGCAATGTAATACTCGTTGTCGTTCTTTAGGAATGGTGTCTGATAACAGTGAAGATAAAATTAAATTAATTAGGGATGGCATGAGTAAAGAGTCTTTGGATGATATATCATTGACTCTTGAGACGCATTCCAGTGGATATGTGCATCACGCAATTCACATGTTACATGCACAGTTTTGAAAAGAAAGACAACAGTTAAGTCTCGGGAATCTGACTTTAAAAGACCATGTTTGCCAATTTATAAGAAAATTGGATTGAAAGCTTGTCCCTGACGCATAGACGTCATTCAAGCCGTTACTTCATGTAAATATTATTTTCTCTTTGTATTTATCTAATAATTGTTATTTATTTTGTTATTTTTTTTTATTTTCTCCGACAGGATCCAGACTTTTTGACTTTCACGATATATTTTACAGTTTAGTTAATAATTGTCATTTGGCAGGTACTAGTGCTATTATCACTCACCCTTTTTCAGGTTCTATAAATTCAGCTCGTCATTGCACTCTTGAAGACATCCAGATTTGGGAAAGAACTACAAAAAAGGAAGCAACTTCAAGAAGATGAGTTGAAAACATCTGTGTGTTTTGCGGTACTAGTGTTGGTTCTAAGCCAAAATTCGTTGCAGCAGAACATGAATTGGGTAAAGTCATAACTGAAAGGAATATGCACCTAGTAAATGACGGTGACAATCTTGGACTAATGGGGTACGTTTCAAGGGCTGTACAGGAATGAGGTAGTCATGTTTTGGTAATCATCCCAAAACCTTTGGCAGAGGCGAATCTTATATGACCATGAAACAAAGATGAATGTATTATACCAGGTATGTCTGAATGACTTGTGGAAATGATTAACCGTGTTGATGCTTTTATTGCTTTGCCATGTGAGTTGGGCACGATGGAGGAAATTTTTACAGTATTATCTTGGGCGAACTTGAACATACACCAGAAACCGATTGGACTGTTTAATGCTGATGGATTTTATGATTTTCTTTGTGTATTTCTTGATGATGCCCAGAGAAATAGGCTCGTGTCAAAACCTGTGAAAGATATCCTCTTCACTGCCAGAACTCCCCAAGATTTAATTGACCAACTTTTAGCATTTGAACCACAAATTGACCATATCCTTTCCAAGATAAATTGGTCTGATAATGATCGTGGTAAGAAGCGTTGGATAATTACCGCCTATATGGCTAGTTTATGGACAAATAATAACACCGCCTTTACGACTGGTTTGACTTAATTAGATAACACTGACAATTTCTATATTATAATAAAGTGAGATTTCTACATTTGAAATATTAAAGGTGGATCCCCTAACCCGTGCATTTTCTTTTTATTATAGGGAAGTGATGAAACACATTATTTATGAGTTTAATAATTGATTTATTATATTGTGTGACATTTTAGTTTGTTTATTAAATCTTAAGCTTAATGCTTCTTATTGCCTGATCACCAAATAAGATTGATGAGGTAAACTTAAGATGAACTTGACGAAGGGATTTTAGGTTTCAACCTTAGATTCAATAGCTCACGATCTCACATTGGGGTAAATGTCTCTTAGGTAGATTTCCTTACATGATAGGAATATACCTGTCGGGCGGGGGTAGCCACAATTGATACTTGAACTTAATGAATTCAGGTAACTTGATTAACATATACATATGATTAATTGGGTTATTATGGGTGTTTGCATCTGACCATCGGAAGAAGCTTTTGCATATCTTCGTGTTCCAGGTTAACAAACTGATTTATCACACATATATAAGTGAATCAATTCATCATTAGAATAATATTGTGTGGAATCACAACCTTAAATATTTGTGTCTTTTGTTTGTTTTCCTTAGTATTTTCTTTTGTGTTTTTATTTATTTATTTAGCAAATCCACTTTCAACCAACCAATCAAGCAATATTTCCATTCTCCCTTTAATTAGATACCTGTAAATAAACAGAATCAATAATTAATAACAAAATAGAAATTAAGTCCTCGTGGGATCGATATTTTTATACGACTTGAGCGATACGTGCGCTTGCGTTACGTGTGTGATTTCACCGATCAGTGCCCCACATAGCGGAAATGGGTCTAACCCATGGATATTTAGCATGGGTGTATTTTAATATTTTTTTATGTAAGACTACATTACATAGGAAAAAACGGGGACCAAAACGGAGTCCGGAAACTCTGGAATGGAGAAAAAATAAGTTTTAGTATGAATCAGGTCTGGGCGTCGCAACGCGAGTGCTTGGGCGTCGCGACGCCACAAAAATTCCAAGAGCATGCTAAACATGAACGTCTTCGTGTCATGACATAGAAATGTTCGGGTCGCAACGCGCCCAGATTTCAACTTCATAACCACCATCAATACATGTTTTACAACTAGCATACATATATTCTAAATACTTATATGTATTTGTTTGAATCTAATCACAAACCATTTTAGAATCCCAATTAGAAATTTCTCATAAATAATTCTAGTTCACCTAAAGGTGGTTAAGTGAATCTAGAATGGTAGCAATAACTCTAAGTTTTAATCTAGAATTCCAAACTCTTATTAATTGTTCCATGTCCAACATGAACATCTTTGACCTAATTTATAAGCATGTTGTGTTTATACTTCTAAAGTATCCTAACACAATTGATTAGCCTTATTTTAACATTAAGCTATGTTTTCATGCATCTAATACACAAAAGAACATAGCTTAGGAGAAGATCAAACAGTACCTAGTAAGCTTGATGTAAGATCCAATCTATTTATCCTTTGTTGAAATGGTTGGAGAACCTCTAAGGTGTACAAGCTTGACTTCAAGATCCAACCTTGATTTCCAATGCTAGCAAGCTTCACTTCAAGATCCAATCTTGATTTCTCCTAGATGAAATGTTGTAAAGACCTCACAAGCTTCTCTAAACACATCTCTAACTTAGGCTAATCTCTCAAGAATTACTTGTGTATATCTTACTCATTCTTTTGCTTATGCCTATACTTGTAATTAAAAACTTTCTTAAGCTTGCTATTTATAGCAAAACTTAGGCAATTTTTAATTAATAAAAGTTGTAATCAACTTTTAAGTGGGCTTAATCTAATTTGTCCAAATATGTATAATTAGGTGTGACTAATCTCCATTGTCTCCCACTTTAATATAATCCAATTAAATCAAGCTAATGATTAAGAAATGGGTTAGTTAAATGTTTTCCACTTTGATTTAATCCAATTAAATCAAGCCAAAACCAATTATTAATACATACTTACAATTACCATAATATCCTTAAATGGTAGAGATAATTATGATTTTACAAAGGTAGGCTTTTACACTTTGCATCATCCTTATATCATTTCTATGATAATGATGTCATCTACATACAAGACTAGGAAAACTATCATGCTCCCACTAACTTTATTAAAACACATGGTTCTTCCTCGTTTTTGATGAATCTAGATAATCTAATTATCTCATCAAAACGGCGATTTCAGCTTCGGGATTCATGTTTAAGTCCTTAAATAATTTTTAGAGCTTACAAACCAAGTATGAAGTCTCACTGGATATGAAACCCTCTGGTTGTTTCATTTAGATATCCTCATCAAGGAATCCATATAGGAAAACGGTTTTCACATTCATCTGTCATATCTCATAGTCGTGATATGCAGCAATGGCTAAAAGAATCCTCATGGATTTTAGCATGGCTACTGGTGAAAAAGTTTCCTCATAGTTAATCCCAGGACGTTGAGTGCAACCTTTTGCTACCAGTCAGGCTTTAAAGGTTTCCACCTTTCTATCGGGCCCTCGCTTCCTTTTGTAAACCCATTTACAACCAATAGGTTTAACTCATTCAGGAAGTTCAACTAAGTACCAGACTTGATTGGCATACATTGAATCCATTTCGGATTTCATGGCTTCCTGCCATTTTATATGTAGTCGGATCTGTTTCCTCCAAGAGGAGAACATCAAGGTTCACATCAGATGTTAAAAATAATATTTCATGAGGCTTTGATATTCTATTCGACTTACGTAGAACCTGTGTTGTAGATCATTCACTTATTTGGATCCTGGTTCCATCTCAGGTTCCTTACTGTTGGGATCAAACTCATCAAGTTCAATCTTTCTACAACTCCCACTATTTCTTAAAAATTCCTTTTCAAGAAAAGTGACAAAGCGAACAATAAATACATTTCGTTGCTCAGAATCATAGAATTGATATCCCATGGAATTATCAGGATATTCAATGAACCTACATTTATACCCTCTGGGTGCTAGTTTATCCCGCTGCACAATTCTATCGTATGCAGGACAACCCCAAATCTTTAAATGCCTAAGACTTGGATTTCTACAGAACCATATCTGATAGGGGGTCGTATAAATAGCTTTCGATGGAACCCTATTAAGTATTTAGGTAGCAGTAAGTAAAGCTTAACCCCAAAGGTAATAAGGAAGATCTGTATAGCTCATCATTGTTCGCACCATATCCAATAAAGTACGATTTCTACTCTCAGACACTCCATTGTGTTGAGGTGTTCCTGGTGGGCTATATGGGCGAGAATTTCATTCTCCCTTAAATAATTTCTGAATTCTTCACTCATGTACTTACTACCTCGATCTGATCTAAGGCATTTGATGAATTTTTACCGGTTTGTTTCTCTACTTCGTTTCGAAAAATTTTGAACTTGTCAAATGTTTCCGACTTATGTTTCATCAGATAGACATATCTATATCTAGATTTGTCATCTGTGAAAGTCACAAAGTATGTTGAACCATCATGAGCGGCATGATTTAATGGACCACACACATCGTTATGTATTAGCTCCAGTAAATCTCCAGCATGGTGTCCAACACCTAGAAATGGGGCCTTTGTCATCTTTCCTTGGATACATGACTCACAAATCGGATAAGGATCTAAGGTAAGATTTTCAATCAAACCATCCTTTACCAATTTGGATAGACGTCTAACAACTATAAGGCCCAATATCATATGCCATAATTCAATATTATTTAGTTCAGATTTCCTACTTGTATTTTCTCTACATTAAGGGCATCTCTATACGTTTCCAAAACATAGTGACCATTTGATAAGGAATATTCACATTCACATGTCAATAAATTATCTTTATCATGTAAACATAACGTTTCATTCTTAATGTTTATTTTATATCCCACTTTATCTAATATTGGCAGTGATATTATTTGTCTGATAATTGAGAGAACATAATAACAGTCATGCAAATCTAATTTGCATCCATTTGGGATATCTATACATCAATCTAATATCTATACATCAATATAATACGCATAAAGACAATACCATTAATGAGGTATGAAATGAAAATGTAGTTATTTTATTAAATGAATAATAAAATATACAATTCAGATTGACACTCCAAGCACCAACTTCAACAGTCTACCACTTTGATTTAATCAAATTAAATCAAGTCAAATACACCTATTATTTCATATTTGTAATTACCAAAACATCCTCCAATGGTAGAGATATTTATGAAATTACAACAAAACTCTTGTGTGATATTGGATTAATCCAATTAATCCTTTTGGGTCAAAGTATATAATTAATGTTATCCAATAAAACTTAATTATTTTAGTTTATAATATCAAATATTATTGGTTATCCATTTGCTCAATGAGTGCACTTTATATTGTGGGACTCTCCAAGTCTAGACATGTTCGTTATATAAGCCTAGCTTATATGTACACAATTCAACCACCTCCAAATTCACGAAGAACACGAACGACCTTTCTAAACTATACAAGTCGAGGTCATCATATATGTTTAATAATTTTTATATCATAGCTATCCGAGTTGCGCTTAGGAAACATAGATTTCACAGTCAAGTTTCTGAGACACACATCTCATCCACGATTCTATACAACTAATCAGATATTATTTCTGATATATGCGATCCATCCTAGGTGATTGGCTTTGGCCAAAGTCTTAAAAATCGAGACTTACTCACACCTAAACCTCTTATGGTACACATACGGGCCAACAGATCTGATCTTGATATGCACTTGATTAACGAGTGCATCGGTCCACACCCAATGAATATCTAACAGTTATACCATGAAAGGTCTCTGACATAAATGGTATCAAAGTGTGGAGGATCACACACGAAATCAATGTTATCCTATAGTCAAAGGATCACATATGCTACGCGACTCGAGGAGATTCCTATTGACGGTGGTGTGTACTTCCAACTATTAAGAATCATCTGTGAGTCATTCAATATTCGCTCCAACGAATACCCACATGTCTATATTGTTGGAGTTGGTGCTTGGAGTGCCAATCTGATTGATATATTGTATATTTTATTATTTATTAATAAAATAACTATATTTCCATTTCATACATTATTAATGGTATTGTCATTATACATATTAGATTGATGGATAAATATGCTAGAATGACATCGACCTTAGAATAGTCTTGTAGTAATACTGGAAACTAGGTGGTTCAGAATTAGGATAAGTATTACTATTGTAAACTATTTTTAAAGTAAATATTCATAGTCATTGGTTTTAGAATACGGTCGAATTCCTATAACCTAGAAGATGAGCACATGTCGTATATTAGAATTGGAGTTTCAATGGTTTAACCCGAGGTACCATGAGCTTTGGAAGCTCATATACATATGTGGGTATTTGTTTGACCGAATACTGAATGACTCACAAGTGATTCCTAATAGTTGGAAGTACACACCACCTTCAATAGGAATCTCCTGGAGTCGAGTAGCATATGTAATCCTTTGACTATAGGATAACATTGATTTTATGTGAGATCCTATACACTTTGATGCTATGTATGTCAGAAACCTTTCATGGTATGGCCTTTAGATGTTCGTTGGGTTTGGACTGATACACTCAGCAATCAAGTGCGAAGCAAGATAAGATCTGTCGGCCCATATGTGTACCATAAAGTGTTTAGGTATCTATGTGAGTAAAGTCATGATTCTTAAAACTTTTGCCAAAGTCGATCACCTAGGGTGGATCGCATCAGTTATGAATAATCGTAGACATTTCGACATGAGATGTGCGCCTCAGAAACTTGACAGTGTATTATATGTTTCCTTAGCACAACTCGCATAGCCTAAGATGGAGGGATTGTTAAACATATGTGATGACCTCGACTTGTATAGTTCAGAAATGTCATTTGTGTTCTTCACGAATTCGGAGATGGCCGAATTGCGTACATATTAGCTAGATATATATGACGAACGTGTCTGAACTTATAGAGTCCCAATATGAAGTGTATTCGTTGAGCACTTGAGTAGTTGATTAATTTTGATAAAAGATAATATTCGATATTATAATTATCAACTAAGATAATCAAGTGTTATTGGATAACATTGATTATTTACTTTGAGCTAATTGGATTAATTCAATAATTACACAAGGGCATAATTGTAAAATCATAATTATCTCTACCATTTGAGGATATTATGTGTAGGCATTGTATTTTTGCATGTGAAACCCGATGATGAGTCTCATTTGGAGGCACTACCTTTTGAGTCACGGAAGCCGCGGGAAACGGATATCGGAAGGGGAAATTCAGAATAAACAAGGTCACTGTTTTCGTTCGTGCTGCGTTCGTGTATGCGTTCGAACGGCAAACAGATTGCGGGCGTTCGTGTCGCGTTCGAGGAAGCGTTCGAACTGTGTCGGTAATTCTGGTTTTGCTGCTAGCCTCAACCCAAGCCCAATTAGTCCATCAAGCCCATAAGACACATCCTAATTAAATCAAATATTAATTAAATTAAAAGTCAATTAAATAAAATATTTAAACCATAAACCAATCAAATATAATCATACCAAGTTAAAATCAATCAACCAATATATTATTCCCAAACTTAAAATATTGTATGCCTAATCAACATAAACTAAATATTCAACCTTCCCTATCTAGCCAAGATTTTTCCCCCCTCAATCTTTGACTTCCCTTATCCAACACCAAATCAAATCCCTCTTTAATTAGCCAAATCCCTTTCCTTGTCAAGCCTAACCCTTTGCCTATAAAAAGAACCCTTCACCAACCTTCTCAACCCTAGCTAGCTCATAGACAACACACATGAAAATTACAGGAAGAACACACCCAAAAACAGTAAGCAAAAAATACAGAGGAAACGGCAGCGAAACCACAAGGAAACAGCAGCAAAACGGACTCGAAACAGTAGCTTGAGCGGAAAAACAGCGAAGGAAAAGGAAAACCAGTGAACCAGAAAAGTTGCAGAGCTTTACCCCTTCCGATCTTCGCAAAACGCGAGTCCGAGAGACGGCTTAAAAGGTTAGACCTGAGGGTACTTTTCACACTCACCTTTATTTGATTTTTGTTATTTATTTTGATCGTATTTTACTTATTTGATATCGTTTGTGTATGATGTGTGTTGTGGGTATTGGATGAATGAGAGATTTGTCAACTCTCGCGGTATATCGGATGGAAACTCGGACATAAATTTCATAGCCGATTCCGAATAGACGGTAATATGATCCGTACTCGGGACACAACTCCACGTACCGCTTGAGTAAACGGCACCCTCTTTTGTTTTGTGTTGCTTTTGTTTATTTTTCGTCACTTGAATTCTGTATGTTGTTTACTTATGCATGATTCAATCGAGCGCATGGGCTTAGTTAGTGGAATGAAAGATCCCCTATGGGGAGGGGTTAAAGCCCTTTACCATGATGCTTTGCCGCGCCGGTTGATGTGTGTTCGGTTGGATGCAAGATACGTTCAATCGGGCATACTTAGTTTGATATTATTGTCTTTATCTTTTTATGCATAGTTCAATCAAGCGCATGGGCTTAGTGAGTTAGTCCAAAGGTCCTCTATTTGAGAGACGAAGAGCCTAAAGGGCCACCTTTGTGACATTACTTCGCCGCGCTGGACGAAGTGTGTTTGGGTTGAATGTACGTTCAATTGGCATACAAAGTCCTACACTTTTATTGTCTTTATTTCATGTGTTGTGATGTGACGCGCATGTGCTTAGTATGTTGGTCTAAAGGTCCTCTCTTTGAGAGACCAAGAGCCCAAAAAGGCCACTTTTACGGCAGTACTTCGCCGCGCCCTTTTTTTTGTTATTTATGTATTGCGTCCCATTTCATGCATCAGGTCTGTTCCCGTTCGAACGCGTTTACGAACGCAACTCGAACGCGCATGCATTTTGCCTTATCATGCATCAGGTCTCATTTCCGTTCGAACGCGTTCACGAATGCCATACGAACGTGAGCATTCTGTTTCATTTCTGTTCGAACGCGTTAACAAACGCCATACGAACGTGAGCATTCTGTTTCATTTCCGTTCGAACGCGTTATCAAACGCCACACGAACGCGAACCTTCTGTTTACCATTCGAACGCGTTTACGAACGCTACACGAACGCGCACACACTTAACTGAGTCTGTCTTATCATATTCATGAATAATTTCCTATTGGTTGATCTTTCTTGTATTATGTAGCCAATCATATTATTTGTATTCCTGCATTTATCCATTCTATGTGTTCTTGGGATGATATTCAAGCATGATTAGGCTGTTAGCATGTTATTTGGTTAATAGGTTCATGAGATAGTACTCAAGCATGATTAAGTTGTTCTTAGTTTTCCATATCATATGATCGAGAAATGTTCATGAGATTGCCATGTGATGTTGCATGTTGTGATGACTAATTCCATGCATGTAGAGTTAGAAGCATGATACTCTTGTAAATAAGTGTTACTTAGGCCTGATTAAATTATTACACAAATCCTTTCATTACAAGTGACATAAGTAAGGGACCATTCCGAACCCAACGGTTTGAGGTCTTCCCTTGCGAGGGGTGAGTGCGGCCTTAAATCACATTTTCCCGGTTCACACCGGGTGGCGACTCCATGTTATTTCGTACTTCCCAACTAGGCCGCGAGCCTAGAACAGCGTCGCCCAGGTTCTGTTGTCCACAGTCTGGCGACTCCACTGGGGATAGAGAATTGGCCCCGAAATATTGACTTGTGATGTTTGGATTTATGTTTTAATTGACCGTGTCTATAGTGGATAAAGTGAGGGTTTAATCAAAGGCATTTTGAGGCTAGGTAATGGTTTGGTGTCTTCCTTCATTCACTACCTTTCTAGAAGGAAAAGCTGTGGAGGCACCTATATGGCCATCTACTCGTAGTCTATTGTGATGGACTAATTTGGAGGACTCGTTGTTTATTCCTGACACCAACCGATAAGAGCCTAAGAGGCTTGGGTATTTAAGTGAGCCTCGCTCCACCTTCCCTCTGGGGAATCTACAACGGGAAATCCATTTGACAGTCCGTCACACACCATAGCTCATTGGCACGTACCTCAGTGTATAAAAAAGGGTGCGCTCACTTGGTTGCTCGAACCCTTGATTTGGGAGACCTAGTTGTGGGCCATCCTTCGCCGATGAGAGCCTTTGTCTACACTCTTGTGAACCCACCCATAGACCGGGATTGTATGGTTAAAGTAACAATTATTTCTTTGAGTATGTGCTTGTGGACCATCCTCATTTGGATGCAGTTTGACCATTGTCAGAAATGCGGACTTACTGGGCCATTTAAACTGGGGCGAGTTCGTACCTTATGCCCATTGGGTCCAAAGCTTCTGAAATGTTGATGGGCCATTCTGTAGAAATTATTGTTGTATGTTTGCATTATCTTTCTTTGTGCTTGTGTTCGGAACATTACCATTTGGATTTAGTTGGGCTCCTTGCCATGAGATGTGAACTCGTTGGGCCATTTAAACTGGGACGAGTTCACTCCTATGACAGTTGGCCCAAAAACTTCTAAAATGATGATGAGCCGATTTGTGTGAAAATTTTAATGAGTTGATATATTTCTTGTATCGCATGCATATCATGCATCACATGCACCGTCTTGCATACAAGCACCATGTTAACCCCATTTTGTCTTAAAGGCCATCATAGATACCCGTTGGTTAGGGAAGATGGCAGACTTGTTAAAAGACCGAGCAGCCACCAAGAGTACTGGCAGAAAACCTAGCCCAACGGGATAGGAAACTCAATCATGCATGCATGCATACACGTAACATATTTTCATCCTTTTTGTGTTTGTTCTGTTTTGTAATAACAGGTTTCAAAGGAGAAAAAGAGAAAGCGTCAAATGCAAGCCAACCAGAAGCAGCAACAGTACAATGTCAGTAGTCTTCAGGAATGAATCACAGGGGCGAGGCCCATATCAGTATCAGTCTGGGGGCGAGGCCCATATAACTAGTATCAGTCTTGGGGCGAGGCCCGTATCAGTATTAGTTTGGGGGCGAGGCCCATATCAGCTGTATCAGTCTGGGGGCGAGGCCCATATCAATATCAGTTTAGGGCGAAGCCCACATCATTCTGTGGGCGAGGCCCACATCAGCATCAGTCTGGGGGCGAGGCCCGCATCAGTATCAGTTTGGGGATGAGTCCCAGGGTTGAGGCCCACATCAGTATCAGTTTGGGGATGAGTTCCAGGGCTGAGGCCTACATTAGTATCAGTCTGGGGGCGAGGCCCACATCAGTATCAGTTTGGGGATAAGTCTTAGGGCTGAGGCCCACACCGTCAGAATTTCGGAATGAATCAGGGAATGAATCCCAGGGTCGAGGCCCACGTCAGCAGAATTTTGGAATGAATCCCAGGGCCGAGGCCCACATCAGCAGAATTTTGGAATGAATCCAGGGAATGAATCCCAGGGCCGAGGCCCACATCAGCAGAATTTTGGAATGAATCCCAGGGCCGAGGCCCACATCAGCAGAATTTTGGAATGAATCCCAGGGCTGAGGCCCACATCAGCATCAGTTTGGGGCGTGGCCCGTATTAGCATCAGTATCAGTCTTGCCGGGTATGGCATTCTGGGGGCGAGGCCCACATTACATCAGTATCAGTCTTGCCAGGTATGGCACTCTGGGGGTGAGGCCCACATTATCATCAGCATCAATAGAAGGCTTGCCGGGTATGGCATTCTGGGGGCGAGGCCCACATTGGTTCAGTATTAGTTATGCCGGGTATGGCATTCTGGGGGCGAGGCCCGCATTGGTTCAGTATTAGTTCTGTCGGGTATGGCACTCCGGGTATGGAGATATTACATACAACAGCGACGCCTTGGGTATGAGGTTTAGCACGCCAGGTACGGCACTCCGGGTATGGAGATATCACAACGACGCCTTGGGTATGAGGTTTAGCACGCCAGGTACGGTACTCCGGGTATGGAGATATCACAGCGACGCCTTGGGTATGAGGTTTAACACGCCAGGTACGGCTCTCCGGGTATGGAGATTATTACAGCGACGCCTTGGGTATGAGGTTTAGCAAGCCATGTACGACACTCCGGGTATGGAGATACAACATCAGTTCTATCAGGTATCGCACTCCGGGTATGGAGATACAACATCAGTTCTGCCGGGTATGGCACTTCGGGTATGGAGATATCAGATCAGCTCTGCCAGATACGGCACTCCGGGTATGGAGATATCAGATCAGTTCAGCTAGGTATGGTAATCCGAGAATGGATCAGAGTTCGAGAATGAACAAGCCATGAATGGTAATCCGAGAATGGATAAGAGTTCGAGAATGAATAAGCCGAGAATGGTAATCCGAGAATGGATCAGAGTTCGAGAATGGACAAGCCGAGAATGGTAATCCGAGAATGGATCAGAGTTCGAGAATGAACAAGCCGGGAATGGTAATCCAAGAATGGATCAGAGTTCGAGAATGAACAAGCCGAGAATGGTAATCCGAGAATGGATCAGAGTTCGAGAATGAACAAAGCCGAGAATGGCACTCCGAGAATGGATCACAGTTCGAGAATGAACAAGCCGAGAATGGCACTCCCAGAATGGAGCACAGTTCGAGAATGAACAAGCCGAGAATGGCACTCCCAGAATGGAGCACAGTTCGAGAATGAACAAGCCGAAAATGGTACTCCGAGAATGGAGCACAGTTCGAGAATGAACAAGCCGAGAATGACACTCCCAGAATGGAGCACAGTTCGAGAATGAACAAGCCGGGAATGGCACTCCGAGAATAGAGATATAGTCCGGGAATGGACAGCTCGAGAATGAACAAGCCGGGAATGGCAATCCAAGAATGGAGCAGAGTTCGAGAATGAACAAGCCGGGAATGGCACTCCAAGAATGGAAACACAGTTCGAGAATGAACAAGCCGAGAATGGCAATCCAAGGATGGAGCAGAGTTCAAGAATGAACAAGCCGGGAATGGCAATCCAAGAATGGAGCAGAGTTCAAGAATGAACAAGCCGGGAATGGCACTCCAGGAATGGAAATACAGTTCAGAAATGAACAAGCCGGGGATGGCACTCCAAGAATGGAAGCATGGTTCGGAAATGGACCACTCTATTATCAACAACGGTTCGGAAATGAACCACTCTCATATCAGTAATGGTCCGGAAATGGCCTATCTCTCATCAGTAACGGATCAAAATGGACCATCATCTCATCACTTGCCGAAAATGGCACTCCGAAAATGGAGCAACGGTTCGGAAATGGGCCATTATCACATCTCTCCGAAAATGGCACTCCGAAAATGGAGCACGGTTCGAAATGGACCATCATCTCATCTCGCCGAAAATGGCACTCCGAAAATGGAGCACGGTTCGGAAATGGACCATTATCATATCTCACCGAAAAGGGCACTCCGAAAATGGAGCATGGTTCGAAAATGGACTACTTTCACATCTCGCCGAAGTGGCACTCCGAAAACGGAGCACGGTTCGGAAATGGACCAAGGAAGGCCTAACCCAACGGAATAAGAAAAACTCCTGCATACATGCATACACGTAACCTATATTGCATATTTTTGTGTTTGTTCTGTTTTGTGTAAACAGGTGTTGAAGACGGAAAAGAGTGAGCAGTAAGCCAATCAGAGATAGTAAAAGCACAGTATTTGATCTGGACAGTAATCTGAAGATTGAGGTCCCAATGAAGTTAAGTTCCGGGTATGGGTCTCGGAGGGCGAAGTCCACATCACATCATATCAGCTTGGGGGCGAGGCCCATATCGGCTGAGGAGCGAGGCTCCACATTGTACCAGCTTGGGGGCGAGGCCCATATCGGCTGAGGAGCAAGGCTCCACATCACATTATATCAGCTTGGGGGCGAGGCCCATATCGGCTGAGGAGCGAGGCTCCACATTGTACCAGCTTGGGGGCGAGGCCCATATCGGCTGAGGAGCGAGGCTCCACATCACATTACATCAGCTTGGGGGCGAAGCCCATATCGGCTGAGGAGCGAGGCTCCACATCACATTATATCAGCTTGGGGGCGAAGCCGATATCGGCTGAGGAGCGAGGCTCCACATCACATTATATCAGCTTGGGGGCGAAGCCCATATCGGCTGAGGAGCGAGGCTCCACATTGTACCAGCTTGGGGGCGAGGCCCAAATCGGCTGGGGAGCGAGGCTCCACATCACATCATGTCAGCTTGGGGGCGAAGCCCATATCGGCTGAGGAGCGAAGCTCCACATCACATCATTTTGCAGGCGAGGCCCACATCATCAGCAGTATCGAGATGCGTCTCAGGATCGAGGTCCACTGCAGTATCAGCTCAGCTCGAGACAGCTAGCTAGCCAGGTATGTAAAAAATGCATTGCATAGACTTTGATATGACTGTCACTGTCACACACTGCACAAGCCCCATCAAAGTGGGGGCGACTGTAGGCATTGTATTTTTGCATGTGAAACCCGATGATGAGTCTCATTTGGAGGCACTACCTTTTGAGTCACGGAAGCCGCGGGAAACGGATATCGGAAGGGGAAATTCAGAATAAACAAGGTTCACTGTTTTCGTTCGTGCTGCGTTCGTGTATGCGTTCGAATGGCAAACAGATTGCGGGCGTTCGTGTCGCGTTCGAGGAAGCGTTTGAACGGTGTCGGTAATTCTGGTTTTGCTGCTAGCCTCAACCCAAGCCCAATTAGCCCACCAAGCCCATAAGACACATCCTAATTAAATCAAATATTAATTAAATTAAAAGTCAATTAAATAAAATATTTAAACCATAAACCAATCAAATATAATCATACCAAGTTAAAATCAATCAACCAATATATTATTCCCAAACTTAAAATATTGTATGCCTAATCAACATAAACTAAATATTCAACCTTCCCTATCTAGCCAAGATTTGTCCCCCCTCAATCTTTGACTTCCCTTATCCAACACCAAATCAAATCCCTCTTTAATTAGCCAAATCCCTTTCCTTGTCAAGCCTAACCTTTTGCCTATAAAAAGAACCCTTCACCAACCTTCTCAACCCTAACTAGCTCATAGACAACACACATGAAAATTACAGGAAGAACACACCCAAAAACAGTAAGCAAAAAATACAGAGGAAACGGCAGCGAAACCACAAGGAAACAGCAGCAAAACGGACTCGAAACAGTAGCTTGAGCGGCAAAACAGCGAAGGAAAAGGAAAACCAGTGAACCAGAAAAGTTGCGGAGCTTTACCCCTTCCGATCTTCGCGAAACGCGAGTCCGAGAGACGGCTTAAAAGGTTAGACCTGAGGGTACTTTTCACACTCATCTTTATTTGATTTTTGTTATTTATTTTGATCGTATTTTACTTATTTGATCTCGTTTGTGTATGATGTGTGTTGTGGGCATTGGATGAATGAGAGATGTGTCAACTCTTGCGGTATATCGGATGGAAACCCGGACATAAATTTCATAGCCGATTCCGAATGGACGGTAATATGATTTGTACTCGGGACACAACTCCACGTACCGCTTGAGTAAACGGCACCCTCTTTTGTTTTGTGTTGCTTTTGTTTATTTTTCGTCACTTGAATTCTGTATGTTGTTTACTTATGCATGATTCAATCGAGCGCATGGGCTTAGTAAGTGGAATGAAAGATCCCCTATGGGGAGGGGTTAAAGCCATTTACCACGATGCTTTGCCGCGCCGGTTGATGTGTGTTCGGTTGGATGCAAGATACGTTCAATCGGGCATACTTAGTTTGATATTATTGTCTTTATCTTTTTATGCATTGTTCAATCAAGCGCATGGGCTTAGTGAGTTAGTCCAAAGGTCCTCTATTTGAGAGACGAAGAGCCTAAAAGGCCACCTTTGTGACATTACTTCGCCGCGCTGGACGAAGTGTGTTTGGGTTGAATGTACGTTCAATTGGGCATACGAAGTCCTACACTTTTATTGTCTTTATTTCATGTGTTGTGATGTGACGCGCATGTGCTTAGTATGTTGGTCTAAAGGTCCTCTCTTTGAGAGACCAAGAGCCCCAAAAGGCCACTTTTACGGCAGTACTTCGCCGCGCCCATTTTTTTTGTTGTTTATGTATTGCGTCCCATTTCATGCATCAGGTCTGTTCCCGTTCGAACGCGTTTACGAACGCAACTCGAACGCGCATGCATTTTGCCTAATCATGCATCAGGTCTCATTTCCGTTCGAACGTGTTCACGAACGCCATACGAACGTGAGCATTCTGTTTCATTTCTGTTCGAACACGTTAACAAACGCCATACGATCGTGAGCATTCTGTTTCATTTCCGTTCGAACGCGTTATCAAACGCCACACGAACGCGAACCTTCTGTTTACCGTTTGAACGCGTTTACGAACGCGCACACACTTAACTGAGTCTGTCTTATCATATTCATGCATAATTGCCTCTTGGTTGATCTTTCTTGTATTATGTAGCCAATCATATTATTTGTATTCCTGCATTTATCCATTCTATGTGTTCTTGGGATGATATTCAAGCATGATTAGGCTGTTAGCATGTTATTTGGTTAATAGGTTCATGAGATAGTACTCAAGCATGATTAGGTTGTTCTTAGTTTTCTATATCATATGATTGAGAAATTTTCATGAGATTGCCATGTGATGTTGCATGTTGTGATGACTAATTCCTTGCATGTAGAGTTAGAAGCATGATACTCTTGGAAATAAGTGTTACTTAGGCCTGATTAAATTATTACACAAATCCTTTCATTACAAGTGACATAAGTAAGGGACCATTCCGAACCCAACGGTTTGAGGTCTTCCCTTGCGAGGGGTGAGTGCAGCCTTAAATCACATTTTCCTGGTTCACACCGGGTGGCGACTCCATGTTATTTCGTACTTCCCAACTAGGCCGCGAGCCTAGAACAGCGTCGCCCTGGTTCTGTTGTCTACATTATGGTAATTGTAAGTATGAAATAATAGGTGGTTTTGGCTTGATTTAATTAGATTAAATCAAAGTGGCAAACATTGAACTAATATATTTCATAATCCCTGTCTTGATTTAATTGGATTAAATCAAAGTGGTAGACAATGGAGATTAGTCACACCTTATTATACATATTCCGATAAATTAAATTAAGCCCACCTAAAAGTTTTTCCAACTTTTATTAATTAAAAATTCCCTAAATTTTGCTATAAATAGCAAGATTTAGGAAGGTTTTAATTAAGCTTGAGAAAGCTAAATACAAGTAATTCTTGGAGAAATTATCCTAAGTTAGAGAAGTGTTTAGAGAAGCTTTGTGAGATCTCTACAACATTTCATCTAGGAGAAATCAAGATTGGATCTTGGAAGGAAGCTTGCTAGCATTGGAATTAAGATTGGATCTTGGAGTCAAGCTTGCAAACCTTGAAAGATCTCCAACCAATTCAACAAAGAGAAGAAGATTATATTTTTGCATCAAGTTTACTAGGTAAGTTTGAACTTATCTTAAGTTATGTTTTTCATTAGTGAGTTTTTCATTAGTAAGACATATAGTGATGAATTATGTATTACATACATAATGTTGAAATTAGGCTAATTAATTGTGTTAGGATATTTTGGAAGTATAAACACAATAATGGTTAAAAATGTTTATGTTAGACATATACATAAAATTAGAGTTTGGAACTCTAGATAATAGCTTGGAGCTAAGACTACAATTCTAAAGTCACTTGACTACATTTGAGTGACCTAGAATTGTTCACGAGTCACTTCATTTGTGGGATTAAAATTTAGATTGTGTTTTGGATTTAAAATTTACGCAAATGCGTATTTATAATAAATTTTTATTTTGTAAAAATATTTAATATTTTGAAAAACTTGATTTTTGTTCTATAACATGTGTTGATGTTGGTTTTGATGTTAAAAGTAATTTTGGGTGTTTTAAAAGTGTTTAGGGAAGGTTAGAAGCAATTAGGGTTAAAAACAATAATTCCTTTAGCTTTCTGTTTCTATAGAACTGAAGAAACAAATGAAATTAAAAAAAAAAATTTGTTTTAGTGGGCGTATAGTGCACTGCTCACTAAAACTCAATTTTATTTCTTTCCGTTCTGGAGTTTTCGGACTCCGATTCAGCCCCGATTTTTTCATATACACTCGTAATGGAATATAGTATTTCATTAAATTATTTAAAATTACACTCATTCTTGATATCCTTAGGTTAGACCTATTTTTGCTGTGCAGGGCTCCATTCTGACCCTAGGGGTTCCACGTCCGCCCTAATAGAATTATGTCAGTAGCAAGGTGTAGACATGGTACAGAGGTACGGCGACGCTGTCCGGGATCGCGGCCCATTGGGAGTACGGAGTAGCCCGCGGGGGACTAAACCGGAGAATAAATGGAGTCGCCACCCAATGTGAACTGGGAAATGATTTAAGGCCGCACTCACCCCTCGCAAGGGAACACCTCAAACCGTTGGGTTCGAAATGGTCTGTGTGTGTTCTTGGTAAGGGACGTGTCTAAAGGCTATTATTTTGTTGTTTATGTCATCGGTGGAGGACTTAGTTTTTTGTCTCTGTTTGGGTGGTTCTTTTGCTCGCGTTGAAGGATTTTTTTGGGGCAGTTCTTTTGGCTCGGTAAAGGGGCTGCTGTATGGCTTAATTTGATGATGGTTTGGTCGGTTAGTTTTGTTTGCTTGTGATGGTTCGGTGGCTTGTCAGTTTGCTTATTGTTTGGTGGTGCCGAGAAGGGTCTTTGTGGTGAGGATTTATTTGTTTTCTTATGAGCAGTCGGTCAGGGCTTATTATTCTATTGTTAAGTGAGCAATGTGTGTGTGGTGAGGCCGAGAGTGGAGAGAGGGTGAAGGGAGAGACGTGGGAAGCTTTTAGGGTTTGTCTTTTTTATGGATGCCGAGAGTTTGGTGAGAGATGGAGAGGCCAATAGAAGAGGATTTTTCTTTGTTTGATTTGTGTTGCCGAGAGGTTGAGAGAGAGATGTGGTGCCGTGAATGAGAGTCCATGAAGGGGGAGAGGGTTTGGATTTTGGTGTCTTTTATAATAGTGTGCTAGGGTTTCTTATGCATGGGATTTCAAAACAAGGAAAAAAATCAAGCCATAAAGGGGATGCATTTAATTAAATTATTTAGGAAATAAATATTGTATATTTTGGTGGGGATTGGATTCAATATATTTTTAAATTTGGAAGGGGATTTGATTGGATTTGGCATGTGTTGCATGTGCTTAAATTGTTCTAATTGATTGGGCTTGGGCGGAATGGGCTTTGTGTGGGCCTAAAAGGGTTGCATGGGTTTTGGATGGGTGCGTATGGGTATGTGGGCTAATATTCAAAACATAGATCAACTAAGCGAACCCGAGGCCAAACAAATGCGTTAATTTTGATAAGGTATTAATTTTTAAATTTTCCCTTCCGACATCTGTTTCCTGCGACTTCCGTAACTTATCGGGTAGTCCCTCCATACGAGGCTCATCATTGGGCTTTATGCAAAAATGCAGTGTCTAAAGTCACCCCCACTTTGATGGGACTTATGCAGTGTGTGACAGTGACAACCCTATCAAAGTTATGCATGCATTTTTACTTATCTGGTATGTCGGCTGTCGTACTTACCTGCTGCTTGTGAGATGCTTCGAACTGAGTTGATGTAAGATGATGGTTCATTTCCGAACCGTTACTGATGTGAGAGGATGGTTCATTTCCGAATCGTTATTGTTGTAAGATGGTGGTCCATTTCCGAACCGTTACTGATGTAAGGTGGTTCATTTCCGAACCGTTACTGATGAGAGGTGGTTCATTTCCGAACCGTTACTGATGTGAGGTGGTTCATTTCCAAACCGTTACTGA